>JAGDQP010000908.1:65747-138272 GCA_022664845.1 Lepisma saccharinum | reverse complement strand
AGGATCAGAAAAGGTAACAAAGAATTTATATGGTGATATTGGTGTCTAAACTTTTACTGGATTCTGGAAATGGGTTCCTAACAATGTACTCAATTTATTATGCATGATTAGTGTTCGAATATTGAAGATCAGAATAGTTTGTGTCTTTCGTAATTTATATGTTTGGAATGAAAGTAGAATCGCTGGGATTTTACATGCATGTTGGTACTGGTAAACTGATTTTACTATTCTTGACTACTAGTATTATTCTGAGAGTTAACCGCATGTTGTTTCTACTGTGGAGTAACTAATGTTGAAAAACATCACTTACAGTAATCTAACTGAACATTACCTAATCTAATTGAACGTAACCTAATCGAACCTGAGCTAATGTACTGGATATATATTATGAATTTGGTATGTAACCTAATCTATTGGAATTGCATGCTTTATGAATACTGAACCGAAATAGTGTTATTTGGTATTGCAAAGTAGTACTAATTGGAATTAGGCAAACCTCGTACGATTTAGCAATCTAACAACAGTTTCAAGTACAGTATCCATACACAAAACTGACACAAGTGATTACTGGATTGATCATTATACAAGATATGTTGAATGTCTTAAATATAGGAGAAATATCAGTGGGAGCCATAAGCAAACATTACCTATTGCATTCCATAAAACTTGTTTCACGAAACCTGCTAAATATGCATCACGAGTAATCACTGTTTCTTTCAGGCATGCGTTCGGGAAGTGCTGAAGGCGGGGGGAGTGCTTTGTCCCGCGGGAGATTTGAAAGCTCTCCTCCGAAACAATTAGTCTCAGCACTTGTATTACTCATACGTTTACAAAAATACGTATATAATAGCACATTCTATAAACATTGTTCATGTTCTTTTAGTGTCAACTAAGCAAGTACGACATATTATTAACTAAAATTATTTAATATTTTAGTACATTGGAATCGATTTGCATTATTTATAATTTTCATTATACCCCACCAGCCCTCCGAAAGAAATGTTCTGAAAGAAACATTGCGAGTAATAAAACTAAGCAATAAAAAAAGCAAACGAAAAGTCTTTGTTTCAAGATACAAGTACATTACTCTGGCATGTGTTTACTGTGATCGATTGGTCAATCAAAAGGTGAAATCTTTAATTCTTTTGTACATCATGTGCACAACAAATACACTGAAAGTTACACGTATGCGAAAACCCACTAACTCTTGGATAAATGATAATATTCTATCACCAATGACTTTGCAAGCATACAAAGTAATAGGAGAACATGACACCGAACTGACCTAGAGGTAGCCGAGAGGCCAACACGTCCGATATTCGTGCGCGTGGTCATGGGTTCAATTACCACCGGGATCCATTGAACGGAGTAATCCGAAGCCTAAGACTGTAGCTTCCGTCTTTAGAAGCATACGAACTCACTTAGGATGTTAATATCAAATCGGTACGACCCAAACACTTCCTAGGAGAAGCAGGAAGAGAATCATACGTTGAAAAACCACTACACTGCAAGATATTGAGACACTGAATAACAATATATCTCCTACACGTACGTCACTCCCTCCAGAGATGTTGACCAAGACATGGAAAGGATTGGAGTTACACTTAGATGTGATCCGTTGTTCACATAAAGGTTTTCTAACGATCTCATAAAACATTGGTGAGTTTCTCCACAATTTACCTCAAGTTTCATTCCACTAATATACAAGCTTCAGACACTCTACATCTTTGTAATCAGGGAGCGAATTTTGGACACCCCGTTTATTTATGTTGTTTACTTACGAAATTTGTATCAACTAATATTCTACAAGATTCCAAAATGTCCACACTTTAAGATAAAAAAAGCAGGTATATTCGAAAAAACGTGTGAATTTATTCACCATAATACAAATAATAAAATGCCATTGTGTTGAATGGGATAAGTGGGTCATTAAGGTTAGTTCCAAGAAAAAAGATCGGCAAATTTATTTGATTAATTTATTTACATTACTATTTTACATAGAGAACACTAAGGATCAATAGTTTTTCTTGCACTCAACCATGCTACATCCGAACACTTTCAGTACTTCCATTGGTAACGTTGAAATTCTCTAATCCATTAACGAGCTTGTTTCACATACCATTTAAGTCACTTTTGCTAATTTTACACGAGAAAGCAAAAACTGATATTGCTACAGTTCCTCCTTTAATGAAACATATTTCAGCGGTATATGCTGTGTATGGTTATACAAAAAACATGCTAAAATGTAAAAAAAAGAAAAAAAAAACATTTGGGGTTAAGTCCTAAACAACGAAACAAAACTTTATTTTCTTGCAGAAACCACTCAAGTCATAATATTTATCAAAATCAAAGTACTGCAGAATAATGTACATACTTTTTTTAATGCATTTTCGCATCGAAAAGTGATTATAATACATTATTATTTTTATAATTTATTATTATTGTTCATTGATTATTACATTACATTGCAAAAATACTTTAAAATAACAACCTACAGAAAACCACTATACATTTTTTTTAAATATCTTACGACTTTGTAACTGATCTAGAAACTTTAACAGCCTGTTTACGTCTACTCTCCTGTCATGACTTACATAGTTTACACTGGGAACAGTAGAAGCATTTCTGAGGCTAGAGACGTTTCTAAAGTTCCTCTTCAAAACAACTGAGCTGGAGTTTAACCATAGACAACAACCACAGATTTAGTAACAACCAAAGGATCACTTTCAATGTAGTCAAAGAATGTCGAAGTGACTTATGGGGAGTTTTTAATTAATATATTTAAGGACTTAGGTGGACTTTGGAAAAAAGTGACTTTTTCCTTTTAATTTCAACATTATTTATTTATTATTATTTATTCAACATTATTTTGAAAGTTATTTTATTCATGCATATGTAACTTGAGCTAACAAGAAAAAATAGCAGAAAAACAGAAAACCATTAGAATAAATGACTTAAGTGATGTTTGGAAACAAGCGCCTTAATTGTTTAATTTCACTTAGCAATACAATTTTAAACCTTCCTATGACTGCAAATATGTTATAGTCATAATTTAATATAGCTTTAATTTCAAAGCTACTGTAATTTCGTTTAAAATTTTGTTGAGAAAATCTTTATTCTTTTTTCAGAATGGTTACCCAGAAAGATATCCATATATAATAGCAGCTAATGTTGGTCAAGCTGCCTCGCACATCGTTAAAATGTTTTTCTCATTTTTTCCAGCAAAATTCAGTAAAAAGGTAAGATATTTTCTATCACACGTCTTTCTTCTTATATTGTGTTTTTGCATTTTACACATAAAAAACTGATTCTCACCTCTCACATACCATCCCTCAGACATGTCACTGTTTAAATATGTTTGGCTCAGAAGTGTAAGTTAAATGGAAATCAAAATGCTACTTTCCAAGAATATCTTTTTCCGTGACTGTACCAATTCTTTTAATTACAAGCTAACACAAATACAATTCAAGAACACATTAAACATGATAATCACATGGAAATAAAAGAAAAAGGAAAAGCCACGACGTTACGCAAGCATTACATATGTGTGAAATATATTAATATCATTCCACATTTTAAGAAAATGGAGTAACACTTTCCAATCTGCCCAAAATGTTGTGTTGTTAGTAACGAACTTTTACGTGATGTAGCATATTTTGTGTGGACCTCTCTGGTGTTTAACAAGGTCAATTAAAAAATGAAAACTTAAACTTGTTTTCGAAATTTTAAAATTATTGATTACCATTTTAGAGTGTAGCGATAATTGATTTTTTTTCGGTGTTTCTTTTGCTATGTTATAAGAGTTTAACTGATATTTTGCGTATGTTAATGCTCGACAAAGGTAATTTTTCGAAAAGGGAAGAAATCATTGTTTCAAATTTACACATACCTCACCAAAAGTACATGTTCGGCTAAAACCGAACGGCTGACGTTTAGTGACTGATCTTGAATAGTACTAAAAAATTTAAAATATGAATGGAGTTAACGTCTACCTGAAAGCAATAATATTTTCAAAGGAAATCAATGTTGCACTTATTACCAACCTAACTTTTATCTGTGCCAGCGCTGTTTTCTTACACGTAGAAAGGGAAACATCGGTAAGATTAAATACTTGATCAGTCAAAACAGGTTAAAATTAAGCGGCATTCCCAGTGTAATTCCAACTTAATTTCATTTATAAAAAGACCCTATTTTTGCTTAAACATTTTGAGTTGAATTTAAGATGCCGATCCTCCGATTGACACTCAAGAAGATTTTTATCTTTAGGCACAAGGAGTTTCTAACAGGCCAAACAACATCTTGCACAATCAATTTGTTTTCATAAGGATGCTAAGCGATCTGCTTTTCACTTTATGTAACTTTTTCATTCGGAATTAAATGTAAATTTTAAACTACATTTTCTTCCTTTTTTGAAACATTACTCTCGTCAAATTTTAAGCGACAGAAAACACCAGCGTATCCTCTCATAACATCTACAAAACTCGGAAAGAATTTTACTTGCATCCTGATCAAACATTTTTGTTTTTAAATTCAAAGGAATATTTTTTACATGACTATATACAATAGTTAAGTAATGTACAGTTTGAGCCAAAAGTTCCGGTAAAACGTTTTGTTTTAGAAAAGGAAAGGATGATTTAAAATCTGAGTATCCTCATCAAAGAATTAATTTATTTATGAGTGGACTTTCAGGATCTATCCGAAAATTGAACATAATCTTGAAGTAAACTATTTTGAATCAAGGTATACTTTTTTAAAGGGGAGGGGGAAAATAAATTTGCCCCATAACCTTGTATATAGAACGAAATACAATTTAAAATTTATACACTCATAATTTTCTAATGAACAATTTTTGTTTGCAATGTTAATACCTCTATTAACAATTTGTTTTTCGGTTGTAATTTTTCAAATAACCGATTCGTTTTTCTTATCGTTTTTTGTGATCTTTCTGTACTCACTTAGATTGTAGCCTTCGATTTCACTTTTTTGTAGAGGAAAAGCTCCAGAAATATCTAACTGTTACCTCCCCATTCCTAAGAAAAGTATTATATTTTTTTTTCCATTTGTTTAACGCACAATGTCTCAACCAAAAGAGGCAGAAAGAAAATTATTATAAATTAGACTTCATTGACCTAGAATTATTTGGGTGTTTCTAATACCATTGCTGAAACTTTAGAATCTTATGATTCTTCTTTATTTTAAGACATCACGCTAGTATGAGTGAATGAATTCTTCTTAACGCCCTAAACGAGCTGGTGAACTTCTACGGACGGAACCCATAGTGTTTGTAAAAGCGGATTCCGAACCACTTTCTTCAGTGAGCCTCGGCGTGAATAGAATCTGTGACAGCGCTCTAACTTTTCATCTACTCCGAGGTTAACTCAGGCTAGTGTTTCACCTAAGCAGGTAGAACAAATTGATTCAAATTTGAAATCAGCGAGCTCGATTTATATAGCCACCATTTTTAAATCTAGTAACTCTAAGTGACTCTAGTGACATGACTGTTTAATCTGAATAGCTTGTTTATTTAAAGAATATGCGCTAGTTTGAGTATATAATTAAGGTACGTTGTCATCGCGTCTAATTAGTAATCATGGTATAAAATCAGCGACTTACCTCTACGAAATAGCAATGGGAACAAGGAAAGTTTGATATCACATGAAACACAAAAAGTTTTCACAGAAAGTGACATTGATGTAAATCTGTGAACTTTGTGTGAACCTACTGAGAAATGGAAACTTGTGTGTGTGCTCAATATGTACTTTTATTTGTTTGTGGTCGCATTGCACATTACATACACATTAAGTTTATGTTACCGAAATTTAACTTTATCGGGAAATCACATTTTGTGTATTTTCCACTATCACTTCACTTTTAGTTCATATTAAATGAACCTTTCGTGCATTAAGTTGGTGTCAGTACACAAGAAGTTAATATATTATGCATTACAAGCATGGTGTAGTTCGTGTAAATTAAAAAAATATATATATTATGGACTAACGTTGAGGGAAAATTGGGATATGTTTTGAACTATTTTTGGGACATAGGAATTGTGCGCTACAACGTAGTTTCATTTTCAGTGTACACTCGTATAATTATGTTGTTAGTTTAGCGGAGAGCTATTTGTCATTATGCGTGAAGATAGAACAAAGTTCTTTTTCATTACAATTTTCGTAATTGTTTCTTACCTGACATACAGTACATACCTATAAAATATAATCTATTTTGATACATTTTTATATCTGTTACTTTCATGAGATTCCCTACAGTACTAGGCATATATTAGCTTCTGCCAGTCTATTCCCAAATATTTTCCGAAACGAGCGGGCGAAATAGGCTATAATATTAAAAATTTAGAACATTGCCAAAGGTACAATGTAACAAATGTGGTGATATTTATTTAATTATATTAATAACTCTTTTCCCCTTGTTTCGGTTACGTGTTTCAAGAGCTAACAGTAAATGCAATGAGTACTTTTACATCAAAACTCCTAGGTTATCTTTAGAGAAGAAATCATTCTTAATCAGACTCCCTGCACACGCACTGACTAACCATCCTGACTTTTAGCTCTTCAGAACTATCTTTATGAAACTTTGTGAAAGGGAATTACCTTAATATCGAATATAATATACAGTAGTTTCTTATCTGTAATATTTGTTTCTTTTCATACTAGAGGTTTTTACGTTTTTGTTATTTTTGTTTTTGCTACCTCGCTGGAGTAACATTCTGCTACCTCGCTTAAGCGTATACGTAGATATAATAATTGAAGATCACCAGTGCGGATTTAGGAAAAAAGATCCACTATTGACAAGATTTTCGACTTGAGACAAATCTTAGAGAAGAAATGGGAATACAATGGGATTTCATCAGCTATTTATAGATTTTAAGAAGAATATGGGGTTCAGCGACCCCATAAGCGGAGTATGGATATGTAATAATATGATATAGCTCGGATAGGTGGGAAACGAAGATTATATTCAATCTTGATTGGAAAGCCGCAGAAAATAGACCGTTGGGAGAGTGAGATGACTTTGGTAGGACAATATTAGAAAGAGATCTTCGAGAAGTAGTTGTTTGTGATGAAAACTGGCTTGATTTTGGTCAGGATAGAATCCTATGGAGAACGTTTGTTACTGAGATGATGAACTTGTGAGTTCCATAAGCCATAGAGTAAGTAGGTATGTAAGGTATACAAATAATTAGGACCCATTCTGAGTATTTGCTACTAATTAAATTAGACTGAATTCAGTGTGGCTTGATTCCAGCATGTATAACGGAATTAAAATAACAAGTTAAATTGTTGGATGAAAGAAAGGTTAATTGTAAGAAAGTCTTCTAGGTTGATGTTCCACGTACATTTTGTTAGAAATATAGAAAATATCTAGGCTTTTTACATTTTGGAAGACAGGTTTCGGAGTTAAGTATGAGCAATAGTTGTATACTATATAATAATTGAACTCGCCAAAATATATACAGTTCACCAGTTTCGCGGAGTTTGTGATGGGTAATTAAAGCAGAACAGTAGCCAACAACAACCAGATAATCCCAATACTATTCGAAAGATCCAGCTGTTACATATTTTAAAAACGCTTGTTTTTATATCTTATCTTTAAAGACCACAAAACGCACAATAATATATTAACTTAAAAATTAAAATAAATATATCTTTATGGCATAAAGAATGAGGTTATTTAGGGTAGTTTTTTGTATTGGTGTCTTGAAATAAGCTTGAAATAATACAGTTAATATATAATTTCTTCCATAACATGTGAACCTTCGTCCCTTGTCTGAAACAAAATCTTTTAACAACCCACAGGGCACGTGCTTCTAACCGCATTGTAAATATTGGCAGATGAACGATGTTGCCAACCTCCATAAAAACAAAATCTTACTTTCACCTAAAATAAACGCTTCGCAAAAACTTTACTCTTTGTGAATAGTACAGGACTCCTCGTTCAAAGATTCATTAGGAAACATGAAGTTGATCTGAATGAGGATCAGTCGGTAGAATGCTTGACTTATAATCGAAAGTACCCAGGTTCGATTTCCGGTGCCGGCCATCCTTACTGATGTTTACCGTTTTCCCTCGGTAACATGTCGATAAATGCGTCCTAGTTATTATTATATTATTATTATTAGAGATATTTTACATCTGTATAAAGACATGGCACAAAAGGGAATTAGAGTCTGGCTCCTCCCCCCGAAAAGAAGTTCTAACCAATGATAAGATAATTTGACGAGTGATTTGTTTATCATGTTGAAAAAATGTACAAAAATATATAAATGCATAAAATTTATGAACTTATCCTAAATATTTATTCTGTATTCGCGTTTAGACCATCCGAGTCATCGCTGTTCTCCTCCGTTGAGTCAGACACTTCAATAAAAGACACCTACAACTGGTGTTGAAAACGGATTTTAGACCCCTATTTCACTTCAATCTTTTCTACATGTTTTATATATTTCTTCCAGTTTTCGGGACTTACACCAGAGAACTATGGTCTAAAAAAATTGACATTCTGATTTTCTTATCCTCACACTTACACAAACAAATTCAAACTAAATTTCTAGAGGATGTAAACCCTGCAAAAAGGCAGGAGGGCAATAAATGTTTTACGACACGACCCTGTCACTTCCTTGGCGCGGTAGGGGGTTTCTGGGGAAAGTGGTTTTTGAAAAAGGTTCTCATGAAATAAAAAATACTATACAGTACAATATCCGGGGAAATGTAAACGAAATACTGAAATTTAGCAGTATAACAAAGAAGTTTTTTTAAAAATAACGATGATTAAGAATAAGATTAATTTTATGGGCGGTAACAATGATTATGAAGATGATAGGTATTTTGTTCGAAGCCACGTCTATGACAAAAATATCTCGGGGCAAAGTGAAATGATGCAGTTAAGCTTTGCCTTCCTTCCGATGAAGATGTCCTACGCACAGGACTTACATTTTAAGGTAATCTACAGACCACATGTGTCCTTACCGAGTATAGAACCAGGATTCACGTGATTTCAAGGTTGGTTAACACTCATCTACTGGGGTTAGCAATATTAGCTGACATAATGGTAAGTAGACGTTTCAATAAGAATTTATTAGTATATAAACTTTGAAACATCTATATTACGGTTGACAAGCTTTGGGGTCAAAATTTGAGTAATATTGTAAAAAAAAGTTACAAATTACGGATATGATTCGACTCAAATGTTTAAACTAGGGACTGGATAATACGTTAACGTTCTGTAGCTTTTTTTTTTAATTTGTGAACTATACTATAGTTACAGCATAATACTATGCAAAATTGACCAACCGATTATCCTCGTCTTCCTATTTGCTAGTACTAGGGAAACCGTTACATGAAGCGGACCTTAATATCTGAACTCTTGCGATGTCGTTCTTGAGCTATAATTTCACTTGTCTTAGCTTTAAGACTTATTAAATCTAAATTCAGAATTTAAATTGAATTGAAAAGTTGAGTTAACGTGGAATGACCATTTCTGTGAATTCAAAGTTATAAATGGCACATCTTGACATTTGTATTGTCCTAAGTAGATAACTTGCATAGGAATATAATTAAATATACCATTTTGTGTCGTACTACGATTAACTAAGTGAGAATAACAAAATTTTCATTAATGTTTATCTGTTGCAGATAAAAGTATATCAAAATGATCTTCAAGAATTACACGGAATTGTTCCGAAGAAATTTCTACCTGAAGAACTAGGAGGCTATGCTGGATCGCTTCAGGACATAATTGGTAAATTGCAATGCAGACATTATTTTAAGTTTTCAAGGAATATGCCCGTCAGTTCCTTCGTGCACAATTTCCACATGTGCCTTACACAAGAACATGAAAAGTGTTTAGGGTGAAATTACAAAAGAATCTATGTTTAGAAAGATTGTAATGGTTAATATAAGTAGTTTAAACTCTATGCACAAGTAAATTTGTCTCACTCTCTCAGTCTGTCTGAAATACACACATACATGTTATAAGGAAGTTATTTCGGTTAGCAACATTCTCCTTTCTTCTTAAAAAATACTATTTTCTATCACTGGAATGACACTCAACAGTACAATTCAACATTAATTAAAATTTTAATCACAAACAACACCCATAATCTAAATGGTCTAAATCTTTTAAGTAAACCCAAAAGTGTGCTTAGCATAAACTGATGTCAGTTAATCTTTTCTTCAGTTGTTAATAGACTATATTACTTGTGTAACGTCCTTAAACAGATTATGCAACAAAATAAAGTGTTGAAAAACAGGCTAACTGAAACCAAGGTGTCTGAAATAGTTTATACAGATTCTATATTTTGAGGAGGTAGTTACTTAAGGTCGAGAACGTAATATTTGCTTACGTGGTACCCATAAGAAAAAAGGAAAAACATTAACGATATACAGATTACATACTTGCGATTGATTTATTTACACTGTTCAGCTTACTATTGCCTTAATACGAGTCTACTTACTAAATTAAAAGAAGTATTTATGCATATACTAGCTAAAGTACCCGCCCGTTGGTGCGCGGTGAATAAAATATGTTGACAACACCACTACTAACACCACCACCACAACAACAACAACAACTACTACTACTACTAATAATAATAATAATAAAAAAATACAACTAGTAATACTACTGCCAAATACTAATTCAATGCTTTAATATTCTAAATATTTTTTTTTTATTTACAACTACATTTAAATATTAAAATTATAAGCAATTTATTTATTTCTGATTCTTGTTATAACTTAAAAATGGAAACAATGCATTTACTGCATTGTTATCAACAATGAAATTACTCTTTTTTATTAATTAATACGCGACATACTCTCTTCCGGTTAAAAAAAATATGATATCATTTGAGACGGGTTCATTATCTGATCATATGCAAAATATCATTGGAATCGGTCAAGCCGTTTTGGACTGATGTTCACGCAAACATACTTTCAGTCATTTTCATATAATAAGACTCGCTTTGCTTCGCGGGGGGCGCTGTACCCAGACCCCCGTAGAGGCTGCGTCCCCTTTATCGTAACCGGGATCTCTTTGAGAGGATGTACACTCATAGAGGTGTTTTTCCTTATTTATTGTAACCTACTTGTGATGGTACACTTTCGCGCAGCCATTTTGGATCCAGATGTTGAAATATTTTCATTACCTATTAGTGATAATGTACCTTCATATATTTGGCGTCCATTTTGGATCCAAGATTGCGACTTTTTCAAAATGTCGAATTTTTTCGTTTACTTGCTCTTGATCATACACCCTCGTACCAAATTTGGTGTTTCTAGCTCTAGTAGTTTGGCCTGGAAATGGTGAGTAAGTGAGTGAGTAACCATGGGGCTATAAAGTATGTGGATTACAAATTCGTTTATATTGAATTCATATTAGGACAGGATCTTTGCCAATTTGTGCACCCCTCTGTACTGTTAAATCATACAAATGCGTTCGATATTTTGTGATATCAACTTAATCCAACAAACTGATCTCCAACCACATAGTTAGATCCTTATATGCACTTTACACGTTGAATAATAAAGTTAATTATTTCAAAGAATTGTATTATCACTGCAAGTGTAATGAGAAATGGACCCAGATTGTATTCTTTATGGGAGCGTTAGTCTCACTGTTATTGACGAACCCATTATTGATATTATTAATGAACGTTTAAAATCCGTACCTTGCAAAATGTCCAAAGAATTTCAGGATGGACTGATCCTGTGTGATTCTGCTTGCGAACGTTCAATCAGATCTCTGCAATAGAATGCACTATTTGACAGCACTCACTATATGCAATAAGGCATCCCTTCATAGCTAAAGATTTCAGTTTTAAACAAAACAAATATACTGGTCAACAAAATAACGGGTCACAAAGACTTTCTTTGGAAATTGGTACCAAATAACTGGTTTTACGGGGTTGTTGAGTTAAAAAATGACCGTCTTTTGTCGCCATCACCCAACATTTTCACCAGAACAGGTATGAAAATTTGTAACTATCCGCTTATCCCGTAAGTAATGTCGGATGTGCAATGACCGCTGCAATGACGCCATCTGACGAGCGAATAGTGAAGTACGTGACATAGCTGTCATATAGGGCTCTTGATTGTACAGCAGTGTGGGGAAAGAGAACAGTCTACTCCACGTTTTGGAAGTGTAGAATGTGTTTGAACATGGTCAGAGGACTACATACGACATATTATTCTGTATGAATTTCACCATGGGCATCCAGCCAGCGCAGCTGCACGAAACATCCATGCCGTATATGGTGCTGTGGATGTGCGAAAGTACCAGAGGTGGTTCCAGATGTTTCTGTCTGGGAACACCAGCCTCACCGATAAGCCACGAGAATGAAAACCTGTGCAACTAGACAACGATGCGCTGCGAGCAGCGGTGGAGACAAACCCAATGCAAATTGTTGATGAACTGGCCAGCGAACTCGATGCCACCCATTCGACCGTTTATCGTCACCTGCAAGACCTTGGGTACGTGTGAAAACTCGGAAAGTGGTACCCCGTGAGTTAACGCCTCAACAGAAGCAGCAACTAGTTGACATCTACAGTTCCGTGCTTATCCTTCATAGACATGAGCCATTTCTGGACAAAATGGTGACAAAGGATGAAAAGTGGGTAGTCTATCATAACGTTACACCCAATTGGCAGTGGGAACCTAAAAGAGTGGTACAGGAACTGTGTCGAAACAGGATCTCCAACCCTGCAAAGTGATGTTGAGTGTTTGATGGGATATCCGTGAGATAACCCATTTTGAGCTCTTGCCACGTAACAAGACCATCAATGCAGGTGTGTACTGCCAGCAGCTTCAACCCATACGGACTTCATTATTGTAGAAATACCCTGGTAAATCGCAAGACTGTGCTCATCCACGGTGATAACGCACGCCCACGCATGACAAGGAGAACCTGTGCTAAGATCAAGGAATGTGGCTGGGAGAAACCATTCTCCACTTTTATTCCTGTAACTGGTTTAGGATTACCCTCTATGACTACTACCTCTGTAGTGACGACAAGCCAAGGTAAACCAGTGTACTCGCTGACTACTATGTCTGTAATGAATATGCCTAGGATTTCGTCCCGTAGCGAGGACTTGTTTGAGAATAGGAGACGTGTCGATCAAAGTCGGATGTTGGGAAAGCGAACATGGCATGAGGAGGTGACCGATGATGCTTTTCCTTCTAGATCTGAACTTTTAAGTATCGCCATCCTTCTGTTGCTTCTTCTTCACAAATTCCGTGTTCTCAACAACCCGAACTAGATCGAGAGCTCCGGTTTGAATTTCCTAAGGTGACTCCTACGCCGATTTCTGTGGGTTATCATTTTAAACCTAATGAATCTTGTGATCCTCGAGAGCATCTCAGAAGGAGGACTCTGTGTGGCCTCAGTTAGGTCAGGTCAGGAATGTTTTTCATAGTCATTCTGCGCGTCCGTTACGGCTTAACGACATCAATTTCTTCCCTACGTTTAGTGGAACTCCCGGGGAATCTGCTAGGAAATTCTTAGCTGAAATTGCTCACAATAGCGACCTAATGAAGCTAACGTCTTCTGATAAAATGCGGGTTATTGGTTGTAGGCTGGCTGGATTAGCTTTGATCTGGTACACGCACGAGAAAGCTAAACTTGTTACTTATGAAGACTTCGTACGAGCTTTCCTTGATCATTTCGAAAATCCCAGGCTTAAAAAACGTTATTTGCAACAGCTCTACTCTGTAAAATATCATGCAGGTGTATATGAAAATATGACACAATTCGCTTGGCAATTGCTAGATAAATATAAATTATACGCTTCGCCATATGTTGAGGAGGATATAATCGAAATAATAATTCAAGCTCTTCCTGAGTCTATAGGTAAATTATTAAGATTGCACACTCCCGAAAGCATAAATATTCTTATTGATATGTTAAAAAATTTAGACAGTCCTACTAATACTAAGTTAAATAAAGACATTCTTTCTATTTCTGGATCTAATGTAACCGAATATAAAGGAAACAAAGTTAATAATGACCGTAAATTTAAACCTAAAATCAGAGCAACTAAGGTAACCAAATCTAGTAGTACTCAAACTGAGTGGGTTAATTTTTATTCATCTAATAATAATAATAAATCTTCAAATTTTCAAAATAATTCTTCTGGTAGCAATAATAATTTTGGAAATCATCGTAATGACTATGTAAAACGTCGTAGGTTTTCTGACAATGATTCGTATCGCAGAGGGAATAATCAATGTTTTGTAAACAATAGTAATATGCCTATGAGTGATAATAATAATAAAAAAATAGTCAAATTAGTAATAATGTGCCAAATAATAGTATTGCCGATAATTCTCCTTGTCAGAGTAGAGTGGTAGAGTGTAGTTGTCGTACTCTAAATGTTCCTGGAGGTAATGCAGCCATCAGAGAAGTTAAGTGTGGTTGTTCGCAGGTAATTGAATATATGGGAATTAGCGCTGTTTCAAACCGGCCGTGTTGTACCCATGGAGTTGATTTGAACGCCACGGGCGTCCTTCAGCCTGATTGTATGGGAAGGCCGAGCCCCTGTCGTGTGAATCTATCCGAGGATGATAGGTTGGGGGAACAGGCTAATCTCGTATCTCATGACTGGGGTTGATGTGGGGAAACATAACCTCAGAAACCTGAAGCGATTTAATTGCTCCGAGCAACACAGGCAAGAATTGCTGCCTCGAAGCAATTGAATCGAAGTCTTGCTAAATGCATGGCGGTCGCATGCATTTGGTATTTGCCTTATCGCAATTGAGCGTGACGATGACTTCACGTTAAGTCATGGTTGATTGTGATAGGTTTTGTGTTGAAAGATGTGTTGTTAAATATTAATATATCTTAATCATTATATTCATACTTTAAATAATATATACATATCTAAATAAAATATTATTACTAATTCTTATATTCTTATTATACTCAATTACTAATTATTTATTTTCTCTAATATATTAAATACTTTTCTTTCTTAATTACTAAATGGTTCAATCGCTTTTTATGATTTTCTTTGGTGTTTCGCGGTGCTAAGTCTGGCTCGTATGTGGGATGTGTTTGTTGGTATATCCAGTTTTGTTGAGAAGAAATTCAATGAATGGAGAAAGGTCTTCTTCATTCATTTCATTTCTTTTTCCTGGCCCTGGGAGGAATGTAACAGCCAAGTTGCTGTTCCATTTTAATTTTTATTTTTCTCCCCTTTTATTTTCTTAGTCTCCGTTTGTTTCCTTTCTGTGTGTTTTCCTTAGCTCTTTCTCTTTGGTTGGTTTTAGACTCTTTGAGCGTGTTTCGTTTGATTTTTGCTTTGGATTGTTATCGTTATCCATCCAGGGTTTCGTTAGTCACGCCTCACGCTTGTTTTTGATTGGACCCTACTCAATGCTTCGCGACTTGTTTTTTGCTGATTGGTGTGAATCAGCCTTCTTCGTTTGCTGGGAGAACTGCTCTCTCACGCCATGTTAGTTTCAGTTCCAATTTTAAAGACGAGACGAATGGACGTATGGGCTTTCCGTCATCTGTACTGTCTACGAGAGGTAGATATAAACACCAATTTTAGTCTACATTCTGATAATATTTCGATTGATTTCGTCCGTTCCGAAATTTATATTAAGTCTTTTTAAGAAGAATAAAACCGATACAAGTGCTATCAGGACTTTTCAGCGACATAATTTCGGAATTTTCACCTCATCAAACTTATTATTTTTGTTTTGAGATTATTTATCGAAATGTACAATATGTTCTAAATTTCAGTATGGGGCCGCTATTAACCGAATTCTTACATTACAAGTACCGATTCGTTAGATGTTAATAATCATATGCCAATTTCTCGTCTCCAGTTTTCCAAATCCATTCGAAATTCCCGGTTAGCCATGTTTGACAGCTACCGCATATTCTCATTACTTAATCAAATTAGCAACATGTCTGTTCGACTATCTTTGCGTACCGTTTCGATGTTAACAGAAAATTTTATATTATTCAACATGGTTCGATAATTTTGGTTTCAACTCCAGCCACTATTCTCCGATGAAAAAGTCATATTTTATAATATTATTTTGCATTTTCAAGAGTTATTCGGAGCTTCTTTTGTATAAGGTAATAATCATCTGTAATGACATCACGCAATTATTAGAGCGAAATTGATTCTTTCTGCACCATGTATTTTGGACAAAAACTTCTTTCGTTTAAGCAATACTGTAACGAAACTTTTCTAAATTATATAACAATGTTTCGGGAATAATTTGTGAAAATATCAACTAAATTTATTAATTATTATAGAAATTATGGACATTTATATGTGACTACGTAACTTTCAGTTCTGCTTAATTAATTCAATGTATACCAGCGATTCAAATTTGTTTGTTACTACAACTCAACGGTAATTCTGTTCAGATTCTTACGAAACTATCATATCCGTAAACGTGCAATGTGTAAATTCAAAGTAATAAATTGAAATTCTGAAATTTTTATATTTCTTCGAACAATCTTGTGTTTATGTTCAGTGAACGTAGTATAGAAACCTCTGAATTAACCAGGTACGATCTACGGCATTAGTTGATAATCCTCTTACAGTGTTTAGTAATAATTGTGATGTGCAGTGAGTTATTTAATGTTTCACTTGATATTCAGTGGAATTTAGCTATTAATCGTTACGTGAAGTTGACAGCAATTGATACAAATTATTTCTGTGTTTCGGTAAATCTATCGTATAGAGTGATGTGATTTTAATTAGATTAGATCGGTTCATAAATCCGTAGACCAGTGGTAGGATTCTTTCGCCAGCTGAGAAGTGATAACTTGGGAAAGGAACTATATATTGAATTTCTGGTTATTTCGGCGTTGACATATGAAGTGACTCCAGCATGTGATATGTGTGAATATATATTATTTACATTTGTGCATTATGACACTACGTTTGGATTGAGTTGCGACCGTCATTCGTTTGTGTTCGTTCGTCTTTATTTCAGGAATTGCGATTCCAGACTACAGGTGTGGGCCCTACTAAGGTAAAGGTAAGACATGGTCTTTTGCCAACCTGTAGACTTCGAAGTGAGTAAAGACACCGTATGAGTCACATATGAGTCGTTATGCGTATTATCGTTTGAGATTATTTCCCAAGTAAAGATTTGCGTTTTTCTTTCTTAATCTGTCGCTAATCTGAACCAGCTGGTACTTCAGAGTATGAACTGAAGATCTAATTAAAAGATTGGAGGTGTCGCCTTACCGGTATTTCCTCCCTCGATCTAAATTATTTTTTTACAGCGAGCACAAGGGTCTGGAATCCTCTTTCCCAGATATTCTTAAATCTGGAAGGCATTTCTGCGCCGCTCGTCTGGGGTGTAGAAAATGTTTGGAGCTAGAGGTTAGGTTAGATGCGTTGCGTGGGTACTCTAGGCTCCTGGCGACCCTATTTGTCTGTGTGATCCTTGTTTGGGATTTTAGGTTGGGGGTCGTTTCTGTTTTAGTGACTCCAGCTAGGATTTCCAAACAGTGTGCGTTTCATCACACGATTCACTTGCCATTTGAAGAAAAGGACCTCCATCTAATATGGCATATTTCAAGATGGCGATCACGTTAATCATCTACTTCAAAATGTAGTCCTTTCTCGCTATTTTACATTTTTGTGCTACGATATTTCATTTCCTTGACGAGTTTGTACACTACAAGGCTGTACTGTGACAGTATACAGGTTATCTTCCTTACTTTTTATGCATGCAATTTGTGAGAGAATGGTACGTAATGTGACTTCAATATTTTCGACTTCAACACACCGAAATACAGTCAGGACACCTGAAATTAAGAACAAAGTTTTTTCATTGTTGACGAGTCATATTTATTGCTAGATTCGTAACATTAAAATATGTTTGATAAGGACCATCATATTAAAAATTCCTTCCTGATAGATTTGTCTAAATGCGTAACAGCTATCCGTAACGATTGACTAGAAACTTATTTAACAAATAACTAACGTAACAAAGAACTATCAACAATGTAATTATTATACCAAGATGAACTTTGATCCATTGTAGCTTCATTTAGAGTAATATTTGTGAATTATGTGATGTAGTATTTTACAGAGTGCAAAGCAACACAAACAATTATATAATTATCGGCCGAAATGGGTTCCTTCTCTGATAACGTGCGTTTAATAGCTTGTGCTGTAGTTAGACTTTAGAGTTGCCACGTGCCCAGTATAGCACAGTACGTCCCGTATTATAGATAAAAGTTACGAGTCCTGTATTACGAGTGACTGTCCGGTACTATGAGTAGTAAATTCACACACATATTTTCAACATATCAAGTTTTTAACAAATAAACCGTGATGGGCTCTTTACCAATATTTCACTATGCAATCTGGCGCAGACTGTTCACATCCTCAGATCTCTCAACATGACGGCGTACAATGCTCTGTCTTCTGTTTTTGCTCTAGTTGCTAACAGATGCTAATACTAAAAGTGTGGGTAGAAAATGGAAATATATATATTCCGCCCGCCAATGTTTTTAAGGTGTGAGCATTCCCAGAGGAGAATTTTTTATGCAGATTCTAACTTGTGTGGGTAGTGATATTCTTTTACAGTGCATAACTACAGTTAATTTGATTGTTGGTTCTTTCATATTTGTTCCGTATTTTTTTCCCGAGCGTTTCGTAATTTATTCAGCAAATGATAGCAACCGTAGCTGTTGTCCATATCATACCTTTGTGCTAGCTTTCATTGTTAACCCTGGAATAATAACGTGAAATTTATAGCTTTCAATCTTAACCTTAGTCAATTTTACGACCGTTATTTATTTGAAAATATTAATGGCATTGCTCAGAATTAATGGCAAATTTTAACACAATCTTCTGAACATTTGCCATTCATTTTGGTACAATGCCACTAATGTATCAATTGTAATACTTCGAAATAAATAATGGTCGTAAAATTTATTAACGGTTACGATAGCATGCTTCTCTCACATTCAGCAACATTGCTGTCTGCACCATCTTCTGCTTCATTGTTAGTTCCACTGAAATTTATAATTTATTCTATGTCACTAGGAGAAAGAGACTTTCTGGTGGGCATTTATTAAACAAAACAGCTCAACACTAAACGAATAGTGAGAAAGAAACGTGAAAACAAGTCTGGGGGAAAAGAAGCTGATAACCAGAGCCCTTCGTAGGAATAACGAGCGCTGATAACCTGTAGCAATAACAAGCGTCTCTGCTCATGCGACAAAACATGTAATAATAATGCACTTCTATCAATATTAAACTCCTAATAATACAGAGTGAACCCGAAATATGTGGGAAAACTTCGGGATATGATTCCTGAGATCAAAACAAGGAAAAAGTCCTCTGGCAAATTCTCGAGTTCCGCTGCGTGTAAGAGATACAGGGTTACCAATTTGGAATTCAAAATCGACTGTTGACAATTGATCAATCGCGCATAATAGGGACGTTATACGGACCAATACTAACTAACTCTATGGCTTATGGAACTCGCAACTTCATCGCTGTAGTAACAAACGTTCCCCATTGGATTCTATCCTGGGCAACATCAAACCCTTCTTCATCACGAACACCTACTTCTCGAAGATCTCTTCTAATAATGTCCTACCAACGACGCCTCTGTCTTCCCAATGGCCTCCTTCCATCCGGCCTCCCAACCAGGAAATAATATAATCTTCCTTTTCCCCACAACAGAGATACATGGCCTGCCCACCTTAGTCGTCGTGATTTCATTATTTTTACATCTGGTGAATCGCACAGTCCGTGGAGTTCTTCATTATGCAGTCTCCTCCACTCTCCAGTCATCTCCATCCGTTTCGGTCCGTATATCTTTCACAAAAAAATATTTTCAAATACACGTAATTTATGTTCATCTGCAGGGTCGTACTCCGCCGTACTCCGTAACTTTCGAAACAAAAAAATATTACCGGCAGAATAACCGTTCTGTATATTTTCAATTTCAATTTCCTTGATATTAATGGGCATGTTAGAAGTTTTTGGACTGAATAGAAACATGCGTTCCCCGATACTTAGCGAATTTTATTTCTTCCGTGACCTCATTTTTGCTTGTTACGTATGCTCCCAAGTATTGAAATTTGTTTACTTTCTCTATGATCTCATCCCAAATTGTTATGTTTTTACTTCTTGTTTTTATTATGTATTTTTTTTATCTATGTTTACCCGTAGACCTATCTCATCGCACGCTTCTACTAAGACATCGGTGTTGTTTTGTAGTACATCTATATATCGTCCCCTATTAAATCTACATCATACACATATACAAACAGTTGATTCAAACCATACAATGATATTCCCTTTTTGTCCCCTTAAATTTTTGAAATCGCATATTTTAACAGTAGTGGTGACAAGAAGTTAAACAGTAGTGATGACAAGGCATCACCTTGTTTCAAACCGTTGCGAATGTAGAAACTATACGACATATTATTACCTATCCGTACGCTGCTTATGAGGTCGTTGAGACACAACTTCACTAGTTGAACCAATTTATTCGGAATTCCAAATCGTATCAGGATAGTGTACAACTTTTCTCTTTTGATAGAAACATATGTTCTCTTAAAATCAGTGAATAGCTGATGAACCGTCCCATTGTATTCCCATTTCTTCTCCAGAATTTGTCTCAAGGCAAAAATCTGGTCCAACGTGAATCTATTTGTTCTAAATCCACATTGGTGATCTTCAATGATTTCATATACGTATACACTTAGGCGTGTTAACAGAGTATTACTTAATACCTTGTAACAAGTTGGAAGTAACGAGATTCCGCGGTAATTATTACAGTCTGATTTGTCGCCTTTTTTGTGAACCGGAACTATTATTGAGGTTTTCCGCTCCTTTGGGAGCTCTTCCTTTCTCCATATAACACTTATCAATTTATGTAGTTTCTTGATTAGTTCCGTTCCTCCTGCTTGAATTAATTAGGCTGGAATGTTGTCTATTTCTGGTAATTTGAAATTTTTCAGTTTCTTTACCAACATTTCGATCTCGATCTCGCTAGGTTTGGGAATCCACGGTTCTGCTTTATGGATTTCAAATTCCTCTGTTTATTCCCCGTTGTGTACATTAAGAAGTTTGTCGAAATAACTTTTCCACACATCGATCATTTTAGTCGGATCAGCCTGAAGATCTCCACGTTCATTTCGAATCATTCCTAACCTCGGCTGGTAACATTTCTTTAACGAGTTTACCCCTTTGTATAGATCTCGTATGTTATTTGTCTTCCCGGTTTCCTCTATCTCCTGAATCTTCTGCGTCAGATATTCTGGCTTTTTGTTTCTGAACCTGCGTGTGGCGTTTCGTTTGCGCTACTGTAGTGGTTGGTATTTGCTTCGCTTTTATTATTTAGCCATCGTTGCATTGCTTGTTTTCGTTCCTCATGAAGCTTAAGGCATTCTTCATAAAACAAAGGTTTGTTTTTCTGTTGTTTCTTCTCACCTACACGTTCCTTCGCTGCGCTCTTAATTGTTTCACGAAATGCCTCCCACATCTTACTTACATCAATGTCATTATTAATATCATCATTATTATTATTCGAGTCGGCTAGGATTTCGAACCTATTTGAGAGTTCGAGTTAGTAATCTGCTTTTATGCTCGGATTATTTAATTGTTTAACTTCGAATTTCAGTTGTTTTGACCCCTTGCTTTCTCTGTTCGTAATGCATAACTTTTCCCTTACTTTTGTGGTCACTAATTGATGGTTGGTGTCGCCTTCCGCTCCTCAGTAACATCCATTATGTTCTTGTGTCTTCGTCTGTCTACTAATACGTGATCGATCTGGTTGAGAGTTTTGCCGTCCGGATATACGCATGTGTATGTCTTTGTGTTCAAAGTACCTGCTCTTTACCAGTAGGTTTTGAAGGCTGGATTTGTCTGTAGAAGATCTAAATCTTTTTCCCTTCCTACCTTTGTATTGAGATCACCCAACACAATTTTCGAATTACACATATGACACTATTTATGGAATAACCTGGTATTTCGGAAACTATTATTGGCTGTTTAGACGAAACTTGACTAATTCTACAACATATGAAAATGTAATTCTGACATATCCTGCCACTGCTCCAGAAATCGCGACAAACTCTATCCATGCGTGCCGAATATACTAAGTTATCGATGTGTCCTGGAAAAGATTATATATTCTTTATACGACCCTTAGTTACCATTAAAAAAATGACAGGCTAGTTGTGACATCTCATAACCCCTGGCATAGAAATCGCGACAAACTGTTCCATCCCATTGACTTCCATGCCCATAAGTGCTCAAAATACCAAGTCTATGATGTTTTTTGGATGCTATTATTGGCTCTTTAGACGGAAATCAATTACTTCTAAAATCTATCAGAAGTTAGTTGAGGTCATCTTTTATCCCTGGTCCAGAAAGTGCGACAATATTATTGCCCTTATTGCGACAAAGTTCCCCCTCTCTCTGGAATTGGATGCCCATAAATGCCAAAAACACCAAGTTCCTGATATTTTCCGGAAAGGAATATAGAATGGTAAGGTAAGCTGAATTAGCTCTACAAAGTACCAAAAAATGTTGAGGTTCACTGCTATTCCTGCTTCAGGAATCGCAAAATATTGTCATCTGCCCTATACTTCCTTGTTAATTTCAAGTGCCCAAATAGGTACCTTGCAGATCTTTAGTGGAAGAAAAAACGATATCGTATTAGTCAGGATAAAGACCTATTTTCTATATCTTTCAATTGGTTGAGTTTTAGGCACGCAGCCTATGGAAAGTGGTTGGAGATTTGGGATCTGCACATATGCATTTGTGTCTAATCAACCTCTTGATCTGAAAAGTTTTCGGTTTAAATTTAGCCTCTGAACCATTGAATTTCTAAGACAGTAAAACACATTTTACAACAAAATCAATCTTTCTAGCCTGTATTGAGACTTAAGGGTACAACTGGTCATTCTGATAAACGACGTCTATCGATGAGTTATCTACCAGAACACGTACTGGGACACGCAATAGCTAGAGCTCATATTCAAGATTTCGTCTGAGGGACTCAGAAGAGCCCTGGAATCCCTGTAAAGATGGCCACAGTAAATGGGACTCGAACCCCCTCCTTCAACGCAGTCGGTAGAGCATTGGCTTTGCATTGGATAGGATCTAGTTTCTATACCAGCTACCGACTTTCCGGGGTTTTCCTGAGTCATAGAATGCAAATAGTAGGATGACAGTTAAAACGTATACCTTGGCCGACTCTTTCTCGCATTATCTTCCTAACTTATTGCGTCCTGAACCATAGATGACTAACACCCGTAAATACATTCAAGTTCAAACATTCTTCGTCTATTTAATTCTGAAAGAAAGTTTAAAAATGCAATACAACTTGACCATCTCACATATTGAGCATGTGACGCCTCGAAGGGTATCAACACCAGTCCATATAATTGAACACAACTTTCTGTACGCGTATATTCACAAAACAGATCACTTCGTCCGGTTTCTAGCAATACATTATGTTTATGATTGTGTCATAAAGTCTATTAAGCCTAAAGTTGAGTATATTAAGTGTAAATCTGAGGCCAGCTTTTCATACAGGCGCTCGTCGCGTTCTTTGCTTGTGATTTGGCTAAATAGCCAATTGAAACAAGTGTTCAAGTACGTGTAACACGAGTTTTTATAGGCTACTCATAGAAATAGCGACCAAGTTCGCGGCGAGCGCCTGCAAGAAAAGCCAACCTAATTAGCATTTCAATTTACGCATTATTTGTCCCCAAATCTTTCTCTTCATTTTTCAATTTGTTGTACCACAGGTAGAGTAAAATTGAATCAAACCTTTGTGTTCATTAATACCGTATTGGACTTTTAATCTGAGTAATTTGTTTCCTAGAATCATTTTCATTTGTCCATTTGTGGTTGAAAGTAGGTTTTATGTGGATGTAAAGTGTTTCTTATTAATAACATTTGTGAATTTCGTCTCTTCTCAGACGCAACTACATCCACTTACATGAAGAACATTCCGTGGTTAGTAGAGATGGGAAGAAAGAAGACGGATGAGTCGAAGAGAGCTGGGAAACCTAAAGCATACTGCGACTTATTTGGAATGGAAGGCAGCTTTAGAGTTTTGACCGTGGATTAAACTATTTTGTAGTATTGTTGTTTTGAAATTTTCTATTATCGTGTACGCTTACATGTTAAATTTCATATTCCAATAGTTATACATTAAACAATGCTATGAAATTACTGTAATTTTATTACGATGTAAACATATATCTTACACCGTACTTTTAGTTGTATCAAATGTCTAATTTAACATTGAAACATATATACAGTGGCACTTCCAATAACCGTCACCGTCGGGACCGGGACTGTGACCGCTTATTGAATAGATATATAACAAAAATTTCATTTTAAATGTGTACAATAATGAAATTTCAAATGGCTTCGAAGAGAAAAGAAAATGAAACCGTGTAGAGTACAGTGTACATACGTATTTTATTGACAAAATACGTTCTTCTTTCTTGAAAAAAAAAACAACACTTTTTATAGAAAAAATCTGTTATTGTGTAATATATTTCTAATCAAAAATGCGCATTTTTAGGGTGATGAATAACAGACAGAAACGGTTAAAAGAGTGACGGTTGATCGAGGTTTTACTGTATATCTATTATGGATATAAAGGGTGATGTAAATTAACACTGACAAAATCACATTACGAGATTCCTGACATGAAAATAAAAAAAGAACATAAATAACAGAGGCTGCACAAATACTTGACGTTGTTATAGTGTTATAGTGTTTCGATGTTATAGTGTACTGAAAGCGTAGGAAAATGAACTTTAGAACTTGATATGTTGAATATCAATAACAGTAGAATATGGTACCGTCAAAGACTGCAAATCTGTTCTATTTAAAAATGTATATTCCAAAATTGTGTAATGGATGCGCAAAGGATTCTCCAGAGGAAGTAGGGGATTTCTAGCCTTTTTGCGGAGGAAATACTTGGTCGAAATAAGTATAAATGGAACTATTTTGAGTATAGATCATAGACGTAACCAAAAGGGAAGTGACAGTCTCGTGGACTGGCAAATACACCAAACATTATTTAATAAGTATTTTGCTGTATTTCCTTATCCAACCACGACTCATTCTTTTAAAAAAACTCGTACCACAATGGGAACATGTTTGAAATATCCACCTGAGGCAAATACATTATATTAGTAGATGGTGGAAAGTAGTTTCATTTGTGCTTATTTCAACCCATCTTTAGAGAATTTTTTGGAATTCATTATTTCCCATGGCTAATCCCTTGCACTCCTATTGCGTAAATTTAGATAGAGCAGGTCTGAAGTTTTTGAGGATACCATGCCACTTCCCTTCTATTCCTAATGATATTAGAAATATGAATAATATATTGGAAAATTAATAGAGGAAGATATAGAGTACACCACAAAGTAAAACCGAGGTCTTACTAGAAGGTTGCAGTGAGATAAGTCTACAGGTAAACATAGAGAAAACAAAATACACGATAACAAGCCGAAACACAGGAAATAATGGAATAATGTAACAAGCAAAACGGGGTAACGGAAGAAATAAAAAGTAATTTAGTATCGGGCAACGTATTTTCAATTCAGCCCAGAAAATCCTAACCTCGCGATTAATATAAAGAAAGTTGAAACTGAAAATATACAGAACTCTTATTCCACCGGTAATGCTTTACGGTTGATAAAGCTGGGGTACAACCCTAGCAGATGAACATAAATTACGAGTGTTTGGAAATATGGACTTGAGAAAAACATAGAGGCAGAAACAGGACGAGGTGACTGGAGAATGGAGGAGACTACATAATGAAGAATTTAATTTAATTTACGACTCGCCTGATATAAGAATAATGAAATCACGACGAATAAGGTGGGCAGGGCATGTAGTTCGGGTGGGCGATAAACGAAGACTATACTCCATCTTGATCGGAAAGTCGGATGGAAGGAGACCTGTGGGAAGACAAAAACTACGTTCGGAAGGCAATATTAGAAGATATATTCGAGAAGTGGGCGTTTTGGATAAGAAATGGTTTGGTCTTGCTCATGATAAAATACTATGGGGAACGTTTGTCACTGCGGCGATGAACTTGCGAGTTCCGTAAACCATATTGTAAGTAAGTAATTTTAAATAGAGAGCTCTAATATTTTTATACGCTTTCCACGGTATTTGTGCAGCCTCCATGTTCTACACATTTTTTCTTACTTTAATGTCAGGAATCGCGTGAGGTTGTTTTGTAGGTTTCATTTTGCAACATCCTGTATTTAGTATATACATATATCATAATATATAGATTTATAGTAACTAGATCCAATGATTTAATCCTCTAAGGGGGTTACTACATTTCATGAAGCAGATATTTTTCGAAAGCAAACTCTTTCTCTTTAAAATACAATAAATATGAATATAGGTGTATACCTCACTTCTCTATCTCTTATACAACATTTGTCTATGTATGTCTAACTGAATCAGTCATTTCAACAAGGATATACCTCCACAAATATCCTTAATCGGGAATCTGTATAAAATATGTTTTACCCACTAAAATTAACACTTACGTACTACTTTTGGTAATCATTTAATATATGACTAACGTTTAACACTACTAAGAGTGCAATGATGAAATCTCTCTTGCGACTGTTATACAAGATGTCTGACCAATTTATTTGTTGAAAACACTCAGTATACTTGAATACGCCGAAGAAGGCACATAGTATTGTCTAAAATATTGTTTGAACACGCCGGGTTCCAACGTGTATCTGCATTTCACACCAAGCTCACATGACATATGTTTAAAACTTTATTGAAAAACTAAAAATGACCTGCATATACCACTGATTTTGCCTAGATATAAAATAGATATCTGCACAATTTCAGATCAGAAATGAAAGATAAATAAAAATTTTGGTTCACATAACTACTTTTATTTTTTTTTAATGGACCCCAGACGATGGACAACTGATTAACTTATTGAGGTGGTGACAGTGCGCTATGACAGAGCGTACAAAATAATTACACAATATCTTATCTTTTGAATTGGCAGTTTGTGTGATTAATGGTTTTCTTTATAATTTATCCATTGAAGAAAAAAGAGCATCAAATAGCAAGGTCTTTAGAAATTCTTCAACGTTTTCTAGACGGGGTTGGTTTCCTGTTCCACTTCATCATGAAGGCTGAATCATGATATAACCATTTTAATCCTGAAACGAAGAGCCAAGGACGTCAATAACGATTCGAATAATTATATTTGTAATAATTATATAATATAAGTTTGTTAAATGCATATTTCTTATAACCTCAGGGTAGGGTAACTAGAGCTTACGTCTTTCCCGTAAAATTTACGTTTCTTTTGGGTTCATAGTAAACTTTATTTTTATATGCGCCGGTCTAGTAACTTTGGACTTCGGCTTATCACATTCGTCCTTTAGCCATTAAAATCCACACCCATGCCCCTGCCGGTACTTGAACTCGGGACCTTTGAGTCGTTCGCCTACCGCCGTAGACCGCACGGTTACCCGGCCGGCACCCTTTTGGGTTCACTTTAATTCTTACCCTTTTCTTTCCCACACGATACTTTCTTCTTAAACGAAAGAACGTATCATGCGGAAGACTTTAAGGGAACCCACAAAAAAACGTAAAGCTTAGGGGAAAGGTATAAAACCTGCTAACCCTACCTCGGAGTGTTAGCGAGATCGCTTTCTATGCGCGTGGTCACTTCTTCAATTCCTGCCGAGGTCTATTAAATGAAGTGGTTCAAAGCCCACTTTAACAAAAACTTTAAGTACCATCCTTAGAAGGTCACTGGCTGGCTTCGGACGTTATAACAATTCAATAAATCATATTTGTTATAATGTTCAAATACCAGCGCAGTACGTTGTGTGTTACAACACACCTTCTTTGTGTTTGTTGATGAGGAAAGCGGACTTTCACTACGAGCAGAGTCACCAGTTGCCATATTGGTAAATTCTTTAGGAATAATAATAGCTTCCAATAACTTGTTAAATCGTCTAATACCTAAGAGAGCTCATAAAGTCTTATGTGTACTTAAGCAACATTGACAAGATAAACAACGTTGAACCCAGGGATAAGCTTATCATGAATCGATACTAGGTCACTTTCGTTCCAAATACGCTTTAATCATTAAAAATGATTAATAATGTTTCTCTTTAGATTGATTAACGTAGAAACTGTAAAGTTTAATGAAGTAGAGATTATATCTAGTACTACTAACAACATTACAATTAGAGAAAGAAAGTTGGTTTCTGTGGTTGAGGTGCATATCAATGCAACCCGAGCCTGCATATATACTAAATAAATAATCATCATCACTGCAGTATGGAGAAAAACATCATAACCAAAGCTACTTGAGCTGCACGGTGGTCCCAAAGTCAAATATAGGTGGACGTTATTATGTGTGTGGAAAGATTGCTTCAGACAGTGGTAATAATTGGAAGCATATATGCTGCAACAGGGTCAATCTCCGATGGCTGGTCTTCTTGGCTGAAAGTTTTCCTGAGTCATATAACTCAATGGTAATGGTACCTACAAACTAGGTTATGGAATACTGTCCTCCAGCATCCTGTCCCCCACTCCAACTTGGCCTGCGATGCCTAAAGGCATAAATACGTACATTAAATTCTACAGGGTCAATCATAACGTTGCAGACGTCTAGAGACATGATAGAAGTAAATGTTACAAATTAGTCATTTGAAGAATAGGCTAGTCATCGTCATCGTCACTATCAATATCAACTGTTTATTTCATGTGGGCGAGGCTTGGAGCCCGTGCCTCCCATTGACACCAGCTAACATCTCTAATTTGAGGGTGGAGACATCTATTGTCTCATCGACGAATGTAGCGGATCACCATCAACTGTATGTATCCCGTACTCATATACGGGTTTTCTGTGTGTCTGTTGGTTTAGCGTGTTTACTTATTATCTAGAACCTTTTTTTTTATATTCTTGTATATGTTGGAGTTGTATACACCTTGTGTGCATTATGTTTACACCTGTCGTCAAGTTTTCGGATATGAGCCTTAATCAAATTTATGTCTGGATGTGTACGTCTTTTGCCAAGTAGGTTCCTATGGATTCCACTGTGAAACGTACACAATAACCGTCACCCATAATGCTGATCTTGATCTATTTGCAAACTTAGCACGCTAAAAAAACTAACGATTAATGCACAAGCTTGGACCGCACCAACGGCCCTACAGACACGCCCAATCGAAGATGACACGCTTGTAGGCCTCAGCTGGGCTTTTCGTGGACTGAATCGAAGAAAAATGACTTCTATGAGAAGTTATTCTTAAATTAAACTATGGGACAATTTAAAAGAAAGGTAACAAAACAGGATTTTAAAATTCAGTACAATTTTATTACATTAAGCAGAAATTGAAGCTAAGGTTTGAATTTACTGGGATCTTTCTATTGAGCAACGATATAACTAACTAGGTATGCAATAGAAACAGAAGGAACGCAGTTGTCAACGCAATGATTTAAAAATGTTCTTCAATAGACCGTAGCAAGAAATTAGTTTTCTTTAATAATGTATACTCATTCAAGCGTGTCATTCACACACCAAATGACACACCTTATTAATAAGGCAAAATGTCTTCGTGACGGCATTACCGACAATAAAACTTGAGTTACTTTAAACCTCGATAAACGACTGCTTAGATTATTAGAAACGAGCTATATAATTATTTATTTTGAGTGGCACACCCAATTCCGATTTTAGAACAATTTCGACAAAAAAAATCAGTCGCAACCTTTACAGCCAATCAGGAAACAATTATACTTTTATTCTACTCAGTTCAAAACCTCGAGATTACGATAATATTAAAAGGCTGATTTTACCTTAACAGGATATGCTACTAACCTTAGTTAGTTCACATGCAAATAATTCAAATGATTAAACCGGAACACACACACACTGACGAAACTTGAATCCAAAGCTTAAACTCTTCCTTTTAATTCAAAATTAAATACAATTATATAATTTAGGCTTCAGAAACTGAATAGTTTAATTACAAAACACGCTTAGCAATCAGTAACTTTATGAGTAATCTAATCAAAATCCCGAATTTACTATTAATCCGCGTTTTATATTTGCCCCATCGAAACAACTGCAAAAGCACTTCTAATTGGGCAAACCTCAAAGTGCCAAAACCTTTCCACAGAACTCACGAGTGAAAATTTGCTCACACACACACACCTCTTCGGTTTATTTTAAATCCAAAACAATACTTTAGCACTAAAAGGCAGCCTCATTTAAAATACTATTCTACATCATTTTTACTACTACAGCTAGTGTAGTTTTTAAGTAAGTATCTTACTTTACATAAACATAATTAATTCTACTTAAATATGGATTTAAGATAAAAGTCTTATTTATTGTAATTTTTGTAGAGAAACAAAAACGATATTTTGTAACATATATATTGTCATACTTTATTTTATTTCGTGCAAGTGTTTATTCTCTGTTTATTTTGAATGTTGCCTAGCAAAACTGTTCTATGAATGTGTTTTTGTGAGCCAATCATGACTCGGGTCACAAAAGTGTATCAAGCTGGCAAGGACTGATAAGGACTGATCGTCCATTGATGTTCTTTGGCTGATAGTACTCCAGTGATCTAGGGTGATAATTCTGGACTGATATATTACATTGATATCTATATTACTTCTCGGGACTGGTCCATTGCAGCAAGCTATAAATACTAGTTTGGATTAAGTGTTAGTCTATTTTTATTGCTCACCTGAACTTTGTTTTCTGAACTTTTTCGAAGTAAGGGGTAATTGCTGAGGCAAACTCTTTTCGTTACAAAGTCTGGGAGAATGCCGTAAGGCAGAAAAGGGTTATTTATTCAATATAATTTATTCGTATTTGTTTGTAACATTGCTTTCTTTTTCATATTTCTTTGGTTACAGCACGTATTCAAATCTTAGTCGCAATTATTGTCTGTTTTATTCGTATAGGAATTGTTGTTATCAGATGCGCGTTTGTCTTTGTAATCGTCGGTATAAACAAACCGGTTGTTATGTCGTACTACGGATACGTACGGTCGAGAGCCTTTACTCTGTACTGAAGTTTAATTGATAGTATATGCTTATTCTTACATTCATATATATATTCTACACAATAGTCTGATCTTCTGTTCATTGGATTAAGAAGATGAGTACAGAGTTCAAGAGTCACCAATATACATGTCTGAAATCATGTCTATTGGAATAGGTAACTTGGAGGAGAGTACATATGTAAATGTATAGCAATGATAATCATTCTAACGTATATGTATTCTTAATGTATAAGGTTTTATTATGGGTATGGACTATTTCGATTAGTATATAAACCTTAACTAGACTTTCCATACTATTTATATAATCATGTTTCTTACTTCTTGTTATGGAAACCAGAAGACAAAATATGGCCATGACCTGTAATGTTTAATGGGAACTAACTCTTTGTTAAGTTTCTACTTTATATTCTTCAAATATAATGTTTCTACATGATACTAGCAAGATGTTTTAAGCTGAGGAATATCAGGTCAAAGACAATACAGCTTAATAGTAAGTACTGCGCACTAGAGAAGGAAAGGACCTATGTTCTAAAGTACAGCCCATATTTCTGCACACTTTTATTATGGAATGGTTGCCAAGTGACGTCATTCCGTTCATTGGAACAGTGTCTAGTTAGATAGATGGCGTTAGTAGTATGGTTGACGTTTACTGGCTAGATAGTGGATATTTGACATGATGTTTCTCCGAGCAGTAATTCTTCTAGTGAAGTCGCTTTTCCGTTTCCTGTTTTGTTCTGTCGTTTTGATTGGTCGATGATTTTTATGTTAAGAGTATTGTGCGCGTTGGTTCAGTTAATTTAAAAGAAGTCATTTAATTCTTTTAAATTACCGAAACAAGGCCACACAAACCATAAGTATCAAATCGGATTTGTTACCGGTCTCGGGAGACGGACAGCAGGAATACGCTAAGTCTTGGTGCAACAAGACAGATTTTACAAGGCCGAAGTACTAAAAGGGCACGGCACCCTTTTGAAAACAGCTTACTCCAGTACAATTAAAATATGATATGAATTTATTTACACAAAAGTTGAACTTTAAGAGAATAGTGAACAATGTTAACTGTGCCGGCTGGCTGAATAATTCTGAACTGAGGGTGAATGCCTAACTGATTAAATTTACTGTTTCAAAAGTGAAGTTGAGTCCTTCTTAGTATTACTCCAAACACCTTTCCTGCTTGTGGGTTACTTAACTTCGACAGCGTTGCTTGAAGTTCTTTATATTTCAACAAATCTTCTGAGCCCGGGTTCCATAAGATGCGACTACAGGCTCGCTACGACGACCTTACAGGAAACTAATGTCTACCAGTCTGTGTCTTCCTTCTGTCTCTATTGTCTCTCTCTGCCACGGGGGCTACCGAGGTCCCTGCTGCCATGCGGTCGTGACGTCAGATGATCCGCATCTCAGCTTCTCTAATCTGTTAGGCTCGGCTGCCAGCTATTATTCCAGAGGAGCCTCACTAGTGCGTCACGAGAGAGACGCTAATGGCGGCCTGGAGAGGACGTGGTCGTCTATAGTATATAGGATTATTTTTGTATTATTTTAAATATAAGGTAAATCTAGCAATTTCTTGCATTTTTGCAGAATTTCCATTACTTTCGTTAGTTCTTTTGCTTTTATTTTTGTGTTTTTTTTAGTTTATCTCTTCGTGTCTTTTTGGCGTTTCGACTGCGCGAGTAGATCACACGCCATGTTGGAATGGCGTATAATAATTTTTCTCAACGTCCGTTGTTTTCACGAAAAATAGCCTATAAAAGTAACTGAAATGGCAGCTGATAAGGAATTTCTTGAAGTATTAGTAAGTGAAGCTGATAAGGAAGTGTAACCAGCAAAGTTTTAAAGTTGTAAAATTATAATTTTGGAACTTCGAGATTCTCCGAATATGTACTGGACTTTGCCAGCTTTCTCAAAATTATTCATCTGTGGTTGCCTTTCCCATCCGTCATTCTTGGATGAAGGTTGGAGATGATTCTACATTCTCTTTCCTTTTTGTATCGTCTGGGTGGATTATTTTTGGTAGTGAAGATGGAAATTATTAATATGCGGTACTAAGCTTCTTCCTTCTTGCCGACTATCATAAATGATCTAAATTTTGAAATGGTGACTATCCAAGTAAATCATAATTTTTAAGAATTCATGTCCAGGATGTGAAAGAAGCAGATTTGTTATGGCATAAACGTAACCTTCAAATTTAAAGTATATATTTTTTTTGGAAATAGAACTTAATGTAAAATCAAAGTTAGTAACAATTGTCTTAACGCTTTGGATAGCAAAAATTATTTTTCCAGAAATGTAAACTCCATTCGTTATTTACATTTTCGTGCGTGAACTCAAATTTTTCGACCATTGAGAATATTATCAAAAAAGTAAATTAGTATTTGTCTTGTGGATTAAAGTTCGTTTGTACAGTAGCTAGTTCTATTCTCCCTCTAATCTCTCTTGGATTTCGGTTAATTTTAAGGTTTGGGGAAGAGAAAACTGTGATTGTGTATATATATATATATATATATATATATAAATATATATATAAATATTTCTCTATAACTGTCGAAATATGTTTATTAAAATCTCATTTCAGTTTTTGGTAGTGTGATCTCGGGTCAATCGGTGTTGTATGAGTTAACCTCTTTAGGTACATTTCTTTACCTTAATTTTTAAATTTGAATAACCATCGATACCGATTGTCTCCCTTGAACAATAATGTAAATTTTAGTGTCTTTATCTGTAGTGTGTAACGTTTTGTGTACTCTTTCCTTTTAGAGAAAATTTGTATCTATTTGTTATTAAGTAACTTTGTCTCTAAGGACAAAAGTAAAACTGCACTTGAAACAGTCGATGTTAAATACAATTATTTTGCAATATATTTTCATTATCGCAAAATTAACTGCAATATTGTACCTGGCAACATTGTTTGCAAATTCATTGATTTGTTGTTTTTTTTTAAGAAAAGGAAGAAAAAGAAATGCAGAAATTTGATTATGTGCAAAATTAAATCATAACATCCTTTTCGTTTGTTTACGATTTTTCATTAATTTCTTGGATAAAAGAGGGTAAGATTGTTTTGTGACAATATATGTTAAAGTGTTACTGTTTCAAAATAAAAGTATCAAAAGTAAGAGTTTATAATTTGCCCCTAAGTTGCAATTTCATAGTAGGTGACATAGTGTAAGAGATTAAAAGCAGTTTTGACTTCACTGGTAGTGTTATTTTGATATCTGAAGGGAGCTTCAGTCTCTTTCTTAAAGCTGGTATGAAGTTCACAGTCTATATGAAAGTGCATAGTCTCCTGCTTGAGACATTAAAATTGGTATTTATGGTATTTTTCACACAGTCTTTAGTGTGCACAGCTGTCTCAGTTTTCAGTGTGCAAGAGTGCTGTCAGGACACGATAAAATGTACTTTATTGGCATATCCTAGGTAATGTGTGTTCCCTGGGTTTTGTTTGAGTTATGGTTAGCCACGTTTATGAAATTTGGAAAGAGTACGTAAACAGTAGCGTTGAGAAATATAGATATATATAGTAAAATTTGTCTCCTAAGAAGTGCTTTCCTCAGTTGAGTTAGTTAGCCGGAGTGCTACCTGATCAAGTTTAAATTGTGTTCCCTGAGCCAAGTCAGCAGAATAATCTGATGTTAGGCGAAGTGCCAGTTATAGACAGTGTTGTTTTGTTTAATGGCTGACATGTTTAAATCATATCTGGATAATCCACATTGTGCACCCGTTGCATGGAGGATGTGTCAATACAAGGGACATTTATAAGAAGAATATTTTTTTTTTCGTTACGTTTCCTTTTGATGTCTTCGATTCAGTGCAAGAAGGTTGCACTGTTGGGACCTAAGTGGATGGTCAATGACCGGTGCCTGGCACATCCACTCTCAGTGGTGAAGTTTGCTTTTTTTCTTATCCTTGCACTGTTGTTCACTTTCACCACTGACAATGTTACTGCCTTCTCAATTACGCCACACTAATACTGCTACTAATACTGTTATGACTACTAAAACAACTATTACTACTTTGATTATCTATGTGTAGGTAACTTTGTTTACTACAATGTTCAATAAAACATATTCTTATATGGATTAAATGTATATTCTTCTACTTATTGAGCAATGGAAGATTGATAGTAGAGTACCTGTGTACATTAAGTTCGTAAGGAGCAACTTTAGTGACTCCCCATAACAGTGAATGTTGAGTATATACCTGTTTGATGTATTAAGATTTCTACCATTAACTACCAACATATAGCGTTATTTCAAAGAAATTAAAGGATTTTAATAATAGAAACTGCATTGCTCAATAGTACACTTTATTTTTAGAAGATATCAATATTGCTAATATGAGTCAGTGTTTACTTACATAATACTGGTATTTTGCACATAAATTAAATATATTCAATCAATTTCTAGCTTCCTAAAACTTCCTTCCACTCCAAATAAATCGCTATGAATCCTTGGCTTTCCTTGTCTTTTGGCCTCATCAGATTTCAGGTTTCCCATTTTCACTAACCAGTCTCTGTTGACTAATATCGCCTCCACGGATTTATCTTCAAAACAAAACAAAGAAGAAACTAATATAGGAACATTCATTGAAAATCATAAGGTGCGATTTACGAATACCTGCTGTTTGAATCTACTTCCTCTGATATTGAGAAACTTGTTCATATAGCTCTTCATCAAAATCTGAGATACATTAAGCGCGCAGAAACTGGCAAAATTTTAAAAGTAGTTCATGTATTGAGAAAAAAAGCATGTAGTAGATATCAGTGATCATTTCATACTGAGCACAGAGGTAAAAACATTTCGGTATGTTTAATGTCCAAAACAACGAGTTTGCTTTATTCTTCGAGTATGCAAGCTCTGTGCAGGGGTCGGCAAACCATTGATCGCGAGCTCGTGCAAGGCTAACTTTACTGTCTGGCCAGCTAGTATTAACTTTCATTCTATCTTTGGTAGTTTATCACACACTTCTATGTTTGGAGAGTAGTTCTTTGGCCGGGAATTTTGCCGACTCCTGGAGTGCAAAGATTGAGCAGCACCCGGGTATAAAACTGTAATATAGTTAGGTGTTTTGTTAGTAGAGACCAGTGGCACAGTAGACAATCCAAACACAAATTGGACCAGGCTACGACGCGACCTTTTCTTATAACTATGAATTCTTGTTATATCAGATATACCTACATTCCTTACTGACTTAATTGTTAAATAAAAATACAACCATTTTGAGATCAACAGTTTGGGGATTAGGGGTTGCACGATTAAGAGTACGTAGTAGTTCGATGAGGCTTGCCATTTTCTTACCTTCGCTAAGTCGTTATAAAAATCGGGCCAGAGCATGTAGCTACAATATATGAACCCATCACGCGTCATGGAAGATTTTGATTCGTTTGGCTGAGGGGTAACTTTTGAATTATGTGATCAATGCTGGAATGATTTTAGTTTCCTGATACAACGCAACATATTCACGAGATTGCTATCTACCTATATACTTAACGATATGGACAATAAGTCTACATGGAGATTAAGATGTTACCGTAGAGCATAATTATGTACCACGCTTTTGGCCTGGGTTATGTAGCAATGCTTCAAGAAGTGTAGTTATCAGTTTAACGACTTGGATTGTGCTTCAAACACATTGAATTTCACTTCTATTGTATTCCTACGGGTGTTAGATAAGAGAGCTCTAATTGAATATGTCACCACGCATAATATCAACACTTCGAACTACAAAACTAACAACGTGGTTGCAGATTCTTCGCCTATAAATAGTTATAAGACCTACAGGCACCTTGTTATATTCAAACCAGTTCTACTATCATATGAAGAGTCAATACCTATCAATACGTGTTATTAATTCAGAAATCGCAATGCATGGATGAATGCTTCATTAGGAAAGTAGAAATCTCAAGTCGTAAATATTTAAAACCACTAATTAACAAACAACAATCAGTAGCAATAATACTGGAATAAAATTCGATTCTAAAAGACTGGGAAGATGGCGGGTATCAATTACTGCCGAAGAAATTATAAGTAAAATTTTCAACTAATCTTCAGTTATTTGGAATTTACATAAAAAATTAATATTCAATAGTGACTCGAAACATCATTCTATATGATGAAGAACGGTAGTTGTTCGAGTGACGCTTATAAACGAGTCTCTTAGCGGCACTAACATATATACAGCTAATTTCGGATCTACGAACTATGAGCCCGATTTGCTTGAACCTGCATTTGAAAGCTCTTTGCCATACTAAGACACAGAAAAAAATATGTCGGTAGGACTTCCCTGGGATTCCCTAGGGCGTTTGGAAAAAAATAATTCACTTTTCTGATTATAGCACTGACGCCAGATTATATAGGCGGTCGAAACTTACGGAATCGTAATCTACGCTTCAGTACCTTTCAAACGGTGAATGTATCACACGTCAAAATTGGTGAAGGAGTTCAAAGGGTGCCGAATCAGAGAATTTTCACAAATGATCGAAAAGTATGTCTGTCATTCTGTGTGTCTTTTTGCCTTAGCCCCAAATGCTAGAGCTTTTTGCTTTAGTACCAAGGGTTTTGGGGGTCAATTGCGGGTCCCAACAAGTTGCGATAAGAAAATGCTTATTTTTTTATAGAAGTTACTGTTTTCGAGGTATGGAGACTGCCGTGGTCCAAAATCGATCTTTTGTATGAAGACTATGCAGTTTTTTAATAGGCAGCCTTACAAAATAAGTAATATCAGTACAAAAAACCCTTCGGGGCAAAGGGAAGAGTGATGCAAGAATTCTATATACAAAAGTGGTGATATCCGTTTTGCGAATGACTTTCTTTGTGTCACTATGGCGTAAGGGAGGATACTAATTCTCTTAATTTTATTACAAAGGAAACACTTTCGCCATAGTGACACAAAGAAAGTCACTCGCAGAAAGGATATCACTTCTTTTGTGAGAAGAATTCTTGCGCCACTCTTCCTTTACCTCAAAAGGGTTTTTGTACTGATAATCTAGAACGAAATTCATATTAATAGTGATATCCGAAGTTATATTTTCATAAGTTAAGGGGTGTTGTGATATTTTTTGACGATGAAATTGATGGTGACCATGGCGACTAACTGTTTGACTATTTTATATATCAAACTCTGTTTTAACCATTAAACCAAATACTATATATTAAAAGTGCTATAAAGACAGTATATCACTATGGTTTGACTTAATTTAGTTAACCGCATTTAATTAATTAAAAAAATAAACAAACAAATATCGATCCTGAAACAAACATAAGTTTAATGAGACTCGTTTAAATTACTTTTAGATGATCTAATTACTCTGTAGGCAAATTAGGTCTTTATCTCAGTGAAAGTTGGGTCCTGAATTAAGCAACATTGATTTTCCGAATGACGTCAACGGGTTGCTAATTAGCGATTTGTTTGAAAATGGTAACTCATACGATTTTGTTTTTACTTCGTTGCCAATAAGTAAGCACATTGTTACAAGATGTATTTCATCATGTGTAGTGTAGCATATGGACGTGCTTAGGTACGTTCGCGGTTGTAGGTATGGGTTACAATAAAAATAATTAATGAAATATGGTGTTTATGTTCGTTGAGATGCTAAACCTTAAATAGTTATCAAGGTGGATTTGTGTAAAAGTGCAGTAGTTGAGAAATTCAATAGAATTTACGCTTTTCCAAAAGAGATATACTTTTCCAGGTCATGGTTGTGAATGCGGTAGAAGTACTGCGTAAGGATATTGAACTTACAAGGAGTTACTCTTTTTACTTGCTGTCCACTACTATTACTTTTACTGATGCAATATACATTTGTTACTTTAATCACAACCATAGTACTAATAAACATATGAACACTAAATAGAGGAAACTATGGAAAACATCATGCCTTACACTAAATTATCCAGACTCAATCTACTGGCTTTAAAATTGACAATAAACCAACAGCTTATAAATGCATTTCAAACTCAACTCCCCAGAAGATATATTATAAAACAGTATTTCCAACTCAGCAGTGTGACTGATATTACTCAAAATAATTTACATTAAGTGGATGAACTTCTACAATAAGACACCAAGCACCATTATTAATGATAATGAATTCAGGAATTATTTAACATATTAGATGTTTAGTAACCTGGCAATTTAACTGCAAATAGATAAATTATGTTTAAAATAGCCCATTATAGTTTATATAGCATTGGCGTTTACGGCAGAAGTTCCACACATGTATAGAGATTCTAAAATCAACAGATTTTTATTTCTAGTAATTTAAAAATATACACAGGTCCAAAGTTTAGATTTTAGAAGATTGTTCAGAGTCGCTAACTACGTAGAACTGCAACATAATGTTTAAATTTTCGTCTAGTAACCATCTCCTTCTGCAGAGTATTTTACATTTCTTATTGAAGTTTTGAAATCACTTCTGGAACTACTTTCTCGCATTCTTTAAGGTATCTTACTGTACAGTGGATGTTCTCTATTGTCCCTCATTGCCTTCTTTCAGTTTTGTTTTTCTCATGAAGTTGGCAAAAGATAACCGAATCTGGGGAACATGGAGATATTCAATGTTAAGAACTATTAATTTTCTATATTGAAGAAACATACTGTGGGAGCTACAACAGCATTTGCTGAAAACCCCTGTGAATATACTTGTTTATTATAAATTTTCATGTTTTTCTACTTGTCTGCTTACTCTTTCTTTGCATTATTGCAAAGATCTTGCTATGTCACATGATGGACGTCGCGTTCTACTTCATGTGTAATTTATCAAATAGAATTGAGTTGGTCTTTGTTAAAAGGGGGATATGTGCTATGTATTTTTAATGACATATATCTCCTTTTAACAGTGAACGTTTTAATTGAGGAGCTCGGTGAAAAAAAGGGAATTTCCGAAGAAATACCCTTTTCAGTAAAACGCTTTATTCAAGTCTTCCATCCTTTATCCCACATAATCACAAAATTTTATATCAATATTTTGAAAATTAAGGTCAATAGAAGGCGACGTATGAAGGACTACAAATGCCCATTTTGTATAGAACACTTTTCTGTAATGATTTTCCTCTCTGTGCTATGAGTTTTGCTATCATAGGCACTGACTTCAGTTGCTGATGTTTGAAGTTATTGTACAGATGCTTTCTTCGTTCAGTCTGTGTTTGTTGGTACAGTAGTTTCCAAGATCGATGAGTGTGATGAATACATTAATGGTGTTGTTGAAGAAAAGACGAAAGGTTTAAAGAAGTATGTGAATAAAAATATCTGGATAAGAATGGTATCTAAAGTCAGCAGCAAATGAGGTAAACAAAATATTTCAAGAAATGGTACAGTCATTCGAAGGAAGAAGTTGAAATCAGTAAAGAACTGTTGTAACAAATAAGTGGTGTTGATAATGACCATGAAAATGGTGATAACTTAAATATGAATTCATTTATTGTCTTTAAGCATCTATAACTCAAGCCGGAATAAGGTAAGAGAAAAGAATGCGAGAGAAGCTGGCTAGTACTAAAATCGAAGGAACCATCTGTGTGCATTTGCGTTGTGTGATTAAGAAGAAACCCTGAAAAAGCTCGTCACGATGGTCGGTCGCTGTTTGCGAACCCACGAACTTCCGAATTAGAAGCCAATACTTAGCGGTGAAAATTGTGATATTGCACAGTTTTATCTTGAGGTGACTACGAGGTTAGCGCGCTTGATCACAGGTTCGATTCCCATTATTCAGAGCCACTTTATCGATAACTGTATAAGCTTACCAGCTCGTTTAGGACGTTAATAACAATTCATTCATTCATACAGCGATTATCAAGATGCATGCATACAATACTGAAATTGTAATATTGTATCCCTACTTTTTGAAAACGAAAATAAACTTATAGTTTTTTTTTCTGTTTGTTAAAATTTAAACTACGACATACACCTTTCATTTATAGAGTTTGTAGTAACTCTATTTTGTTCTACAAAGCAAGGATGTTCGATAAAATATCTGGAAATCATATCCAATATACATACATGCAATATACCGAACACATATCCGAATTTATACTCGACATATCCAACAACATAATAACTATACCTCTCATGGCACATATTGGTCCAGCATTTCCACCCAACTCATCAGGAAGACAATCTTTAGGAACTAAGTTGTACATTTCTTCGCGGTTATTTCCAAAAAGCTTCACCTATAATTTAATGCAAAAAACTATTAGAAGAGAACTTACGAATGAACACATTTTAACTTCTAATAGACTATCTTGGTTATATGTAGATTAATATTGTGAATACTTCTTTTTAAAGTACTATTTATTATTAGTCGTAGAAAATCTAATACACGTTCTCTGCTAAACGCAAAACATCAAAAGACAAGAATTATATTTTCTGAACACAAATACGTGACATTTAATATAATTCATGCTTGTAAATTAAAAAAAATGTTATGTGAAAAATCAAGAGGTTCCTACCATAGTATTTTGACATTTTAGAGGACCTGAAATGCAGTAATAATTGTCTTATATTTGCATCTTCTGAGTATTCTTGCTCCACAGGTCACATTACAAATATATGTTAACACTTATTCATACTTATTAATACCCTAATTGTAATTCTGCATAAACAGTGAGTAACTAGCTGATTAATTTGATTTCTGTGTCCGAATTATTGAGAAAAGTTTCTTAAAGTATCTGGAGATTTGTAATCACTTCAAGCAAAAACGATCTGTAATACCAAATTAATTATAGCATATTTTTTTAAAACTTTGAGGACAAGAATAGTTGTAAAAGAATATTTAAAATACTGTACCCTGTTCATAATCTTCTCCTTCAGAAGAGGCGCAAACATGTTGACTATCTCCATTGCAAGTGGATTGACATTAACTAAGATGAAATACTTGAATTGATCTGGAAAACCTTTCTGTAAAACGGAAAAAAGGCGATAACTTAATTACTCTTAGTTATAAAAGGAAGATTAGAATATTTTTATAACATTAAATTACATTACATTATTCTCAATTTAGTTTTTCTTGCGACATAAAACATTGTGATACCCCTATTGGCAATCATTAGCAACCTCTACGGGCAAACCATTTTACAGAAATGTTAGCTCTAATTATGTCAGTTTGAAGATCCCGTATGAAACTAAGAAGTTCGAGCATATGCATATAGAGGGCTCACTACTAGTGATCTTAGCGATTGAAGGTGATGGTAAAACCAGAAGCCGTATTGAAGGGAAAATAACAATTAATAATAGAAATAACAACACTTAATATTTACGCCTTATCTGGAAAGTATTCAGGCAATATCAGTTTGCTAAAGAATTTTAAACTATATAGATCACAAAAACCTTTAGTGAACGACTAACATAACTGAGCATCGCGCTTGTGTTAAACAGCTTATAATCTACAGTATCTTTCCAGTGCCCTCACACGGCATTTAGCAAATGAGGATTAAAGCACTGGAATAGGCTACATATTATTTATATAACTTGGCAACCATTAAAGCAGTCATGGAAGTCAATCAGCATTTATAGAACTAATTCTAGATTGCATCACACGTGACGTCATTGGCTTATCCAAGGATGTTAGAATTAGAGGATAAACCAAAATAAAAAAAACTTTTCCTGCAGGAAAAGAATAACCTACAAACGTTTAGTTAGTATTTATGTTGACTTTGTGCTTGCACTGTTTATTTTGGAGTGTCGAATTTATTCATGGTCTTTTGGCTCATGCAGGGATAGGTTAAGTAGAGGATGTGAAAGGCTTTTCAAAAGGTACCATTCCAGCATTCGCTTGGTGAAACTGAGGGAAACCCTGAAAAATCTCAGTCAGGATGTTTGGCCGTTCGAACCCGCGTACGTACCCGTTGCTGATCTGATGGGACTGTTTATGTGACCAAAGAATAATCCTAAAATGGTTCCACGGCCAAAAAAAAAACGAATGTAAAAAAGGCAAACGACAAAAGAGCGACTCCAGAAAAGCGACTACTAAAATAGGGCCACTAACACAAAGACAAACGTACAAAATGAGGGACCAACTAAAAAAGCGAATGACAAACAGAGTGAAAGGGCGAATGCCAAAAGAGTGAATGACAAAAACAGCGAATGACAAAAAGAGCGACTACCAAAAGGGCGAATTCGAACAGAGTGAATGACAAAAAAAGGGTGAATGACAAAAAGAGCGAATGACAAAAAGGGCAAATGACAAAAAGAGCGACAAAAGAATGAATGACGAAAAGAGCAACTGTCAAAAGGGCAAATGCCGAAAGAGCGACTACTGAAAGGGAGAATGGCAAAAGATTGTTCAATACAGTAGGAAAGCAAAAATTGCAATTTTGTTTTTGCACTATCTTTTTACACTTTAATTAGGTTCTATTGGTTAAGTCCATTTTCACATGCACCTGTTTTCATTTTATGTAAATGCACGACTACTTACCTGTAGAATAATGCTTTATTTCTCAAGAGATGGTTTCATCAGCTGTTCACATCAGCCGGCAGGTATCTTAATAGATAGAGTCCTGGATTGGTGTAGGATAAGTTACAACTACTACAACAATAGGGCTTTTTCAAACATGAAATGGTAAAACCACCCATTTGTAATATTGAGACATTCGATTGCGTTTTTTGTTGCAATTTACTACAGTTAGTAGTTTTCACTTTATCAAAGTATGCTCGGTAATGAGTACAAGGGTTAGTTATCACGAATGAATATACTTGAAAAACCAATAATATGTAGGGAAGCTTCCAATAATACTAAAACCTAAATGTAGTTTTAATCAATGCCAGGCGACCTCTAGCACCATAGGTGAGTGCTCTACGAACTGATTCAGCCAGACTCTGCCCAATGGGGAGTGACACCGCTCCAAATTATGGAATACACAGCCCTAAGTTAAGCATCTTAATGTTTAGAAATCGAAATAAACCTTACAAAGCTTTACTTATACCCCCAAATTTTATGTTCATTGTTTCAAAGAATGTTACGTCTTTTGTTTATATATAAAATTCTCTCTTATGTCTTTTGTACTTTTAATATTTTACAGAATTCACGGAAATTGATTGGGTAAAATCAGGTTTGACTTTTTTTTCTCCTTATACGTGTTAACGGCAAAGTATGAATTAAGGCTATTGTTCTTAGGCAAAATATTATGTGGAGAATTCATCTGTTCTACGTTTGGTTAGGTCAGGTTAAGTTGGGTCAGGTTTTGTTAGGAGAGATTTATTTCTGTGTTTCATACTTTACCTAAAAACATGGTAAAGAATATAGGGTTACCAACCGTTCGGTTTTTTTTTCGGATGTGTCTAGTTTTTTTTAACCTGTCTAGTAATGTTAGGCTTCCTTTCGTTTTTTCTTGAAAATATCAGGCATTTGAAAATAAAAAGAACAAGGCGTTACCATACCTCGGCTTGTATTTTTTGTGTTATTTACGGTAAACTCGATATTCACGAGCGGAAATTTGTCGCTATTTAATAGCTTCTAGGGTGCAAGGCTCATTCCACTCATAGATATATAGAAGATTTTAACAGAATTTTGTACTATACAGTTCAACAAATTATTTCGAATCATTTCTCAAACCTGCTATTTCAGCCCACACTTAATAACACCAACTCTCGGAACAAGCACAAATGAGTTTCTACACGAAAAAGCGCACTAACCTGGTCCATCGATGAATGCCTAGTAGATTTAGCTGCGGTCAGCAAGCTGAAAGTCTATTACACGTAGCAGCATGCTGCGGACTACACACAGTACACAGCATGTTTTCAAGCACGTCTGATATCTCTGTAGCATGCTGTGAAATAATCATCTTGTCAATTACACGCGTAGCTTGCTGTGACAGTATGCTGCGCAGCATGCTTGTGTGCGTGTAATAGTGCACTAAGCTTGTTAGTAATTGTTGTTTAATGGTGAAATTTTACACTTTTAGTAAACAGGATATTATGTTAATTGGATTCTAAAAATTATTATAAATTGCGAATACTTTGATGGTTGTAATTACTTCAAAGAGGATTATCTGAATGATAGAAATTATCGCTTCGTTTTGTTGCGATACCATATGTAACGATAGTCGTGAAGAACTCAGTTTTATAATTTTAGATTTTTTTTTTTGTGTGTGTGTGTATGATACATTCTTGAAAACAACTAATGCGAATTAGTAGTAATTTTGATATATGTAATGATCTTTTCAACAAATGTTACGTTAAGTAGCAAATGTTAAGTAAAACTGTACTTCACGGAGATGAAAATATAAATCGTAAATAATTGCAGTTCATTCTTGTATTTATTGAATTTCAATTTATCCTTTTGAAGTTAGGTAAGAGTATTTATAAGTGTGCCAATCTTGTGTATCATTATCTATATAATTTGTCCGATCGTCACCCCCTGAAACGAAAACTACCCTCGAAACACACACACACACACACACAGAGAGAGAGAGAGAGAGAGAGAGAGAGAGAGAAATTTTAACGGATTGAAACCAAACCTGGCACAAAAATTGGTTGTCTAAATATCTTGGATGAGTTCATGATCGGAAGAAAAGTTTCAATATGGTGCCCATTTTAACTTTTAGAAAATTCTTCAATTTTGAATCGATCGGAACATAACTTTTTACAGCAAATAGTATTTACAATAACAGTTGTGTGTGAAAATCAGCCGTTTGAAACTTTATAATATATGTATCTTCTCGTGCGGAACTGTGCTAAAAGGTGTATTTCTTTGTGAAAAAAAAACAAAAACAAAATAAAAAGGGATTCCTGACGAAGAACTGGGAGCTTCGAAATCTGAAAACAAAAAGCTATTATTAATATTTAAGAATCTTTAGTTTTATGATGGAGATTATAGTTACAAAATTATAGCTATGTGTTATTCAACTCACTATTAATGGTATAATAATATGTTATGAACTTTGCCCGGACTTGCCAAACGAATAAGTGTGTAATTAGAAAAATTCTAATATTAAATTTAGATATACCCTGTATTACAAACAATGGACACTGGATTATTATTACTAATAGTGCAGCGGAGAACAGTTATTGAATAAAATATTTGAATAATCAAGATTTATATTAATTAATGTTGTAATATTAATTTTATAAATGTATTTATTTTCTGTAACTCAAAGTCCTCCTTCCCACTCTCTTAAATCTCTTTACCCTTTTATTTGCCAACCGGCTGATCAATCTCTTTTCTTAGAATTCATTTCTATCTTCTCTCTAGTCAAAAGATAAATAATTTCGATTATGTGTATGTATATATAACATGGTCTATTTGTTTATTTGCTGTACAGAATTTATTTGTGAGATTATTTAATTTCTTTGAGGTGTTTTGTATCAGGTTGATTCTCTCTAGGCAAAACCAATGTTAAGTATTTTGGGGCTTTCAAACTGCTCAACCACCGATTTCAGATATAACCTGCAACCTTTCCAGCTGCCTATTTGATCCTTTGAGGGGGGAAGAGAGGAGGAAATAGCTGTTGTTAATGCTATCCCGCACGTAGACCAGGAGGCCCTCGAAAGAAGAGTCGGAAATTTTAGCAGGAAGATCTCTCTTATTCTTTCTGCTTTTAGGTCTTGAACGGTGAGAGACTATGTGAGAGGAAAGGAGTGCTGTGATTGGTGGAGGGTTCGAATCTGAGGAGGTGAAGCGGTGGTAGTTATGGGCTGGCTGAGCTCGTAGCGAGCGGAACGGAGGAGGTAGTGCTGCGGTGTTGGAAGAGTGATAACAGAGAAATAAGGCGGGCTGATATTCCCACGTGCGGGTTGGGAGTATATTTTCTCGTGAAATGAAATGCCCGGATAAGTAGAAGTATAATAAGGTAATAGAGGTGATTGCGGAAAGATCCTGGATATGTTTTTTTGTTTTTCTCTTTCAGGTCCGTTGTTCCAAGGGCAAGATCTTTCGCTCCAGTCGATTTATATTAGCAGTACTTTAGAAATAAAGTTAATGTAGTAATGAGTGAAGTTTTGTCTCATTCTGTGATTATTTTCCTTGAAAGCTCTGTATGAATGGTTATTGCATAGTTATTTAAAATCGGCCTAAGTAAAATACTGCAGAAGAAAATTCTAAGCGATTATTGAGAAATAATATTAAGTGTGGATGTTGGTATGAAAGTATATTTAATTTGTGTGTGTGTGTTAATTTTCGAGGCAGCTTTTGGGAGGCTGAGTGCAGAGGACAGTTTCGCCTCGTATATTAAACAACGATAAAGTCTCTGAGAAAATCCTTGAAACCATAAGTCGAAACTGCGTCCTAGAGAGATTGGCCAAGTCTATTTTGTATATTCATCGATAGAAATAAAGCGTGATTTAGTTATTCTTTGTAACAAACAGCGGCGATTATTATTTCAAACAGAAGTAAATAAATAGTGCCTATCCTATAATGAGATATCTTCTATTTATTACAAATTTATCAATCATTTCGCTCGATCCAATTGAGCTCTTCAAATGATTTGCCAGTTCATAATTATAAGCATAGTCTTTGAGAAATAAATATTGTTGGTTAGTATTTTTGATCAGTTAAATAACTAATCTGGCGCCAATTAATAATTTATCCAGTTCAGTATTCAAATTAGTAGCGAACCGTCGTCTTATAGGCCTCCATTGGGTCTTAATCATTCGTGGCGTTTTGGGGTATCAGATAGAGAATAAATATGTGTTTAGGGTTTCCTTAACTTAAGTTCTGTTGTTTGTTTAGGAGTATAGCAAACTACAAATATAAGGATGAACCATCACAAATAATAGAGTTTATCATAAAATATATGTGCACGTATTTTAGCTGCTATAAGCTTGTGGAGTCGGTATCGATTATGAAGGGCCTGCACAAAAGGGCGAGGGCAGAAAGGCCCGAGACAGATGGCCCCGTGTTAAAAGGGTCCGAGTCAAAAGTCATTCGATCTTTGCATTCGCCCTTTCGGTAGTCGCTCTTTTTGTCATTCGCCCTTTGTGTCATTTGCCCTTTTTGTCATTCGCTCTTTTGAGAATTACCCTTTTGGTAGTCATTCCTTATTCGCTTTTTTGGCATTCGCCCTTTTGGTAGTCGCTCTTTTTGTCATTCGTCGGTCTTTGTGTTAGTGTCCCTATTTGTAGTAACTTTTCTGAAGTCGCTCTATTGTCGTTTGCTCTTTTTACATTTGATCTTGTTTCGTTCTACCAGGATAAATTATCAATATTTTCCTCATAATTGAAATTACACCGATAAAAGTTGCATATTTCACACACCACTGTTCCCTGGGCAAGATATTCGGTGCCAAATTTTTATAATTAGTTTAAAATAGTGTGCCTTGATGTGAAAATAAATTATGGTCTTGAATAGAGAGTCCCAATCTTGAAATTCCAATCCGTTCTATTAACCTAGGGCTATGAAATATGGGCAAAGCTGAGAATTATGAATTCCATCAGAGCTCTGCAAAAAGTCCATGAATTTTCCCGGCTCAAAAGACTACAAAGGAATTGTGACTTACCGTAACTATTGTCATAACTTTCACGACACTGGCACTTAGAATTTTTAATGTATGTTCAATTCCGTAATTGGAAACGTCGGCTATAGCAATTATTCCTGTACGAAGATTGTCGTAACTGTATGATAAATCCATCACCATTGTTATGCTCTTGAGTACTACATCCACATCAATATGTGATACTTTTTCTGGTAGTCTTATTGTAACAACACGGTATCCTTCAGGAGTAAGTTTTGGAACAGCACAAAATTCCCTGCAACAAATGTAAAAGCTAGATATTTATTCCTGTTATAGGACAATGGAGCAATGAAAATAAGCATTATTTAAGGTAAACAAATTAAATGAAAAGCAGATACACTACTTTCCTTATTCGGCTAGATTTTGTTCTAGTAAAAGATGTGTATTAAAAATTGGGTGAACCTTGAAAGGCTAATATTTTATTGAACAAATATACAAATCATAGAAAAGTATATGTATATATACTAGTCTAGTGGTTACCGTCGCTGGCGGCTAGTAGAAGGGTTCCGGGTTAGATTCCCAAGGGATTTTCTCCAAAGCGAGTGGGTCTGCAACGGTGCCTACCCAGCATCGTTATGCAATTGGGGAACTGCTATGAATAAAAAACAGTGGCGATCACAGCTGAGAGCTTTGCATCTCCTCTCCTAACACGTCTGATCAGCATGGGGGCAGTAGATCAAATCATCCCTACGGGAGAGGCCTCATCAATTAGTGGATTTAATATGTCTGTGAATTATCTATCTATCTATCTATCTATCTATATATATATATATATATATATATATATATATATAGTGTCCCTAAAATACACGGCCAAAATTTAAGAGGTGATTGCTGACATAATTCCTATGAACATAGGAGGAAATGCGCTTCATTTTGGAGAAACAGCGTTTCCAACTTGACGATAAATTCGACGCCTAACTTCTAATGTCCGTGTCGGGGACCAGAGAGCTGCAGATGTCAACTCGCTGCTGCTTCTGTTTAGGGGTTAACTCATTGGGTACACATTTTCCGAGTTTTGACACATACGCATGGTCCTGCAAAGGACGATGAACGGTCAAATGGGTGACATTCGGTTTGCTGACCAGTTTTTCAACAGTTTGCATTGGATTTTTCTCCATCGCTGCTCGAAGGCCATCATTGTCCAGCTGCACAGGTCTCCCTTCTCGTGGCTTATCGGTGAGGCTGGTGTCCCGAGATCGAAACCTCTGGAACCACCTCTGGCCCTTTCGCACATTCACAGCACCCTAACCATATACGGCATGGATGTTTCGTGCAGCTGCACTAGCTGGATGTCCCTGGTGAAATTTATAGAGCATGATATGCCGTAATTAGTCCTCTAACACTGACGTGTTCAAACACAAGCCACACTTCCAAAACGTGGAGTACACCGTTCTCCCTCTGCACACTGCTGCACAATCAGATGCTTTATATGACCCAGCTATGTACACTGTAAAAAGTGAAAACACGAAACGGATGAAACTTACTCCGCTTTATGGAGAAATAAAAGTCGTGAAAATTAGCGTTTTGTTGCATTACTCTTAAACGTGGATATAGTGTAAGCCTTTTAGTGGAAATATTGGTAAAATAAGCTCCATTTTAAAGTTTAACATTTTCTTTGTAACAGCTTAACGTTAACTGAAAATGGGTTGAAACTGGCCAAAGTGATTTGTCCGTGAACGTTCAACTTATTTTACGCTTAAAACTCGGTCATTTTCTAATCGAAGTGTAAGCTAAAAAGACAATTTTGAGGTTATGTACTTTTTCTGGATGAAGTTTAAGCCTTAGTTGGGTATTCTATAATCCAGTAACAGGAGTGAGCTTACTTGCTTGCCACTGAACGCCCCGCCATTATGAGTGTTTATATTGCCTTTACACTGTGAATAGTTAACAGTTCATTGAAGGACAGAGAACGGCAAGTAGGAATTAAGTTAGGAATAAATCTTTACACAGTAGCAAACGTCTCTCTCCTTTTTTCACGAGACATTCCTCGTAGTAAAATCAAAACGTGTTAATGATTAACCTCCTTCGCAGTAAAACCCTAGCTATAGATATCACTCGGAAAGCCAGAAACACCAACTGCCTTCGTAGCTAAGTCAGTTCGTGTTGTGCTCCCAGACGAGAAGGTTGTCTGATTGCCTGTGGTACAGTGAACTGGAAGAGGGCCTAGCCCTCAGTGATAGTGTTGAGTTGTTTCAACTCTACCTTTTCTATAGTGTTAGACAGGTTTGATACGTTTTGATAGGGCAATGCAAGAAATCAAACGGGAAAATACTTTAGTAATAGACGCTCACCCATTAGGATTTCGACCCAATACCATAGCCCTACATGAAAGTATATTTCAACAATATCGATTTTCTCCGGAACAAGTTATTTCAATTGAATATTCGAGTTACAAGAAACAGATTTTCATCAAGTTAAAGAGTAAAACTATTCTCGAACAAACATTGTTACAGCATAAAGACAAATTTACATATGTTGAAAACGGCATTGAATATATACTCAATGTGGATGTCGAATGTGGCAGTAAAGTTACGGCACTTGTTTCAATCATTCCTTCTGAAATAACAGGTCAACAAGTTCAACATTTTTTTCAACAGTTTGGTCTCACACAGCGCATTATTCCTTTGTCTTTTCCTAACAGTCATAGGTACCCTATTTATTCCGGACGACAGTTGATTGTGTTTACAAAACTTTACAAGTCATTGCCTAGTTATGTTGAATTATATTGTCATCCGATTCAGATTCTGACGTCAGATCGCCCTAAACCTTGTAATATCTGTGGTGAGGATAATCATCTTGCAGCCGAATGTCGGCATGGTAACCAACAGAGTGCACAGGTTAAAGCTCCTCAGAAACCCTATCAGTTTGACATAGATAAAACCCGTAAAGTTGCTTTATCATCGGAAGAGTTTCCCACAATTAGTGTTTCAACCATTTCTTCTGTGAATAAACCAACAGAAGTTAAGTCATTTGACTCTCTTTCCCTTTCCTCTACATCAGTTCAGGAAAATATAACGAAAGACATCGTTACTGGACAAGGTGAGATTGCACACGATACCTCTAGTTTTGCTACGGTTTTGCCTGCCCCGCCACACGACTCTCCCCACCTCCCTCTCTACACCTGTTTCCGCGAGCGAGTGTTCTTCCAAGGATATTGGTTGTGTTCTACCAAAAAAAGAACGACGAGCAATGTGTTGAGTCAAGTGTGAAAGAAAGTGATTCTGAGTGTAGTTCGTTTGAAAAACATAGCGATCCTGAACTTTCAGCCAAACGACGAGTGAAGAAAAAAAAAGACATTTTTCGAACCCCGTCGTCGGGAAACAAAAAGTGTAGATCCAACTTAAGTCAGCCTGCGACTGGACGCCGAGCTACAAGATCCTCAGTCCCAGTCGTCGAAAGTGATGTCGAATAAATTCACATACAGGTTGGTCACCTCTATTGAACAGGTACGTTTATTTAAGTTTTCAGTACTTCATTTTTTCCTATCTGCGTGGTGACATAGTGCAACATCCACAATGGCGAAGTTTTGCTGTTTTGTTTACTACTTTTGTATGACTCTTTCCGTGTGTACTTTTAATACGGGGGGCATGTACACCCCCCGTAAGTCCTTTTTTTTGCAAGAATATTTACGACAGCAATCGACTCAAATCATATGCTTACAAGAACATCATGAAGAATTTGTGAAATTACATAATTATACTATTTTTCGTAATAATATGTCTCACGAGAAAAAAACAGTCGGCATCGCGGTACGTAATGACTTGACTGTCGATGAAATATTTCATCATCCTTCTGCCAGACTCAGTTATGTTAAAGTAAATCATATATACATAGTTTGTTTATATTTGCCATCGGGCACTCACTATAGTCTACAGAGAAAACAGTTTATTAATAATGAAATATATAAAGTATTACAATCGTTACATAACAAACATGTAATTATTGGGTCTGACAATAATTGTGTTTCTCGTGTTCAGGATTCGACCGGAATTTCAAACTTTAGTATAGATCTTAAACACATGATAAGAAATTTCGAATTGGTCGATCCCTGGATTTTGCATGGGAAAGGTCTTGGACATACTTACTTCCATGCGAAAGGTAGTTCACGTCTTGACATATGTTACTTGTCTTCTAGTTTACAACCCTATGTAAAAAGTATAAACATAAAAAAATTGGCCACTTCAGACCATTTAATTGTCAATGTAAAATTAGACTATTACCTTCCTGTTCATATGGCTTCTACTTATCGATGGAAAATGAACACTCAAGTGTTACATGATAAAGAATATCTACAACATATTAATCATATTTTAGATACAGCCATCCAGGAAAATAATATATCTCCATTTACGATAAAAAAATGGATCAAATTAAAGAAATCCATTATTTTTTATACTAAAGATTATACCAAACAACTTAGTGATAATCGTCGTATACAAGCTCAATATTATTATAAGTTATTGAACGAATATCAAAATACTTTATATTGTAAACCTGAGAATATTGTACAAGTTCGAAGGATACAAGCCTTTTTATGTAAATATGCAGCTAACAAAAATCAAGGTTATATTATAAAAAGTAAACTTAAACACTTAGGCGCTTCCCTGAAACTCCTACAAAATATCACATTTTAGCCGAACGTAAATTAGGCCAAAATAAATTCATTAATACTTTTGTCGATGGCGAAAATAAGTCCTATCATAACTCAGAAATATATAGGGCTATTCGTAAATATTACAATGAACTTTTTGCCAAAAAACAACCTGCTTTTAATGATGAGGATGTTCAAGTCCAACAACAAAACATATTAACTAGCAAGCAAAACAAAGTACTAAATTTGCCTATTGGTACGGTGGAAGTTAAAAATTCCATACAATTACAAAATTCCTCGTCTAGTGGTGGACCTGATGGTCTGTCAGCACAGTTCTATAAACAATTCCTTGATGAATTAGTTCCCATATTAACTAATGCATATAACGATGTCTGGCACAATCATAGTTTTGTAGAGTCCTTCGCTGAATCTACCGGCATCATGATAGAAAAAAAAGGTACTACGGCACAACAAACTAAATATAGACTTATTTCCTTATACAATAATGATTATAAGATACTGACGAAATTAATTTCTCTTCGTTGTACTATGGTCATACCTCAGATTCTCAACTCACATCAGGGTGGTATACAGGGTGGCCGTACTATACATTACAATCTTAGTCAAATTCGCGAGGTATTACATTTGGCAAAATACAATACTAAGAGTAAAGCGGGGCTTCTTGCCCTTGATCTGGGTAATGCGTTCGATTCCCTCGATCATCATCATCTCAGCGTTGTTATGAAAAAACTAAACTTTCCCACGAATTTTATTGAGATAATTAATATATTACTGTCAAACCGAAAATTAAATCTACAAGTTAACGGCCAGCTACTTTCAGGTATACGATTAGAACGTGGTGTATCACAGGGATGTCCTTTAAGCAGCTTTTTGTTTGCCATTAATAATAGCATCTTAACTAATGCTTTAGAACATACAGTTACTGGCTATCAGATAGGACAAGCTAAGCTAAAATTAATTAATTACGTTGATGATTTCTCTGTAATTATATCATCTCCCGTGGAACTTCAGACATGTATGCAGGTTATTGCTCAACTTAGTTATGCTGGTATAAAATTAAATCCAAATAAAACCCACCTTCTCGTATTCCAACAAACTAGTATCCCTGACTATGAAAATTTAATAACTGTGGTTGAGAACATTAAAATTCTTGGAATAACCTGGCATCGTAGTTGGCAGGTTACTATTAAACAAAATTATGAAAATTTATATCACAATATTGTTAATGATTTAATCAAATATCAAGAATGCTTTAAATACCTTCATTCTAGGATTACATTTATTAATTGTTATATTCTTAGTAAGTGTACTTATATGGCTCAATTTTTCCCTATGTCCAAGAAAATAAGTGCTCAATTTAATAAGGTTATAGGCTACTTCATCCGGAAACATCATATATTACGAATAAAGAGAGACTATTTGTGTTTGCCGTCATCGTTGGGCGGCTTACAACTTAAAAATTTACAGTTGCAATGTAAAGCACTTATGCTACACCGAACTCTCAATATTATATGTGAACATCCAGAATCTATTTCTGGCACAATTTTACGTCAAGTCATGAGTAAATTTGAATTTATAACTCCTGTAAATATAAACTCATGGCGTTATTATGTGCCATATTTGTTTGAGCCTCTATTAGAAATTTTGTATAGCTCTCTCTAGATAACTACAACTTAGCCACGTTAAGTGTCAAACAACTTTATAAATATATTTTTGATACTGAAAATCAGGAAGAAAATGCAATAGTGTCCCACTATCCAAATTGTAATTGGTTAATGCTATGGCAAAATATTAACGCACTGAAATCTTTCCCTCATCTACACGATCTTCGATATAGATTGGTTTATGGAAAATTTGAAACTAAAGCTATTTTATTTGAAAAAGGTATTGTTCCAAACAATCTTTGTAATCAGTGTACACAAGTCGACTCTATATTACACAGGTTAACTCAGTGCAAAAATAGTGAGATGGTATGGAATACTTTACTCACAATATTATCACGTATTTGTAGAACGTCGACTAAATTCTTTAGCTATGAACAAATCATCTATCGACCTGAATTCGAGTATTTTCCACCAACTAAACACAAATTTGTTAATTGGTTTATTGCTTAAACTCTGTATTTGTTGTTGGTGGAACGGGATATCGATTCTGTGTCCTTGTATATTAATCAAATCATCTTACGGTATTTACAAATAGATTTACAATACCGTAGCAAACATTTTGCTCAATATATTCGAGCCATATATTAATTGAAAATGGGATTTATTCATCCATTTCTGTTTGGATTAGTACTTAGTACTTAGAGATCCTTATGACCTAAAAATGTTATGTTAAAGACTAACGATTTTTGCTAGGTTGTAAAAAAAAAAAAGTGGCAAAAGCTTCTCACCACTGTGCTTATGGACCCTGGATCGAAACCCGACCACTTCAACTTGTTTTTCATTTTTCATTTTAAATGAATATTACCTTTTATTCTTTTCTACTTTAAAAAATGCTTTTTCTTGAACGAAGTACGTTGGCACAGTCATATATATATATATATATATACGCATTTTGAAATTTTATAGAAAGTAAAACGTTCAACCGAAAACTGGCTGAATGTAGGTTAATCCAAAAAGTGGAGGCAGCTCAGCTACCTCCATTTTTTGGATGAACGTTGTGTCTCCTATTTTTACAGTGTACCGTACCGTCTTCTTCACTAATCGCTCGTCAGTTGGCGTCATTGCAGCGGTCATCGCATATACGAGATTACTTATGCAATAACCCAGTATATATATATATATATATATATATATATATATATAACAATTTTATGTCTTAAGAGGGTTCCTCGCTCCAACCCCGCCATTTCTAACATGTTTCAAAATATTTCAAAAACTAAGAGTACTTTCAAAAATGTACGTTCATAGCGCACTAGAACTTAATCCAGTAACACACAAAGTTGAAAATAAGTAGATTACACGTTACTAGAGAAACGTTATATTAACATTGTAAAGTACCGAAATGTCCGCCTGTTTAACGGTTTATTCGACGTTAAATAATCGTTGAGAAGAAACGATGAAGAAACGGGTTTAGTTGGCCAAAACAGAGCATTAATGCTGTCTATTGGTATACACACATTTAGTTTTATTTTATACGTTGCTTTTATTATGATATACCCTGTTAATTTTTAAAAAAAAAACAGTAAATAATCCGAGCGGTTGCTGTGGGGTTCAAACACGTCTCGTTGCTAGCTCGACGCGTTGACCACTTATCCAAGAATCCACCTGGGGAGGACATTACTCTTTTACTGCATCGTTGAAATTAAATGTTCCTTTAAATATAGTTTAATATTCAACCTTTTTTCAACATGCAAATTAAAACATGAAAAATATAGTTATTTTTCATTGTATTTGCTTTTAATTATAATGTTTAAGCAGATAAATTTGAAATACAAATGTGAAACGAAATCTAGGACATAGTATAGTTGAATGATAGTTGAAAGTATGTCACACTAACGTCGTATCACGAAATTCTAATTTCGTTGAAATATGGTTTATAATTCAATCTGTTTTCAACGTGCATATGAGAACACTAAAATTAATTTTTAGTGTGTGAACACTAAAAATTATTTTATTATTCAATTAGTTTTTAATTATATTTTTGATATAACATTAAACAAAATATATTATACCATAGTTGAAAATAACATATTGAATACACGTTGTATCAACGTCTTATCATCTTTTGTTGAAATATAATTTAAAAATAAACATATTTTTTCAACCGATAACGATTAATCAACGAAATGAACCTAAAATCAACGTTGAAAACACGTATGTGTTTGCTACTGGGGTACAAATAAATAAGAAATACAATGGACAGCAATCTCGAAATCTTGTCCATTGATGAGTCCTGAGACTTCAATTAAATAATGACGTCATAATCTTTAGAAACGTATCACTCATCAATGGACAAGATCTCGAAATCGCTGACCATTGTATTTAATAGTAACTTGTAAGCTCTAGTGCGCTATGAGCTTACATTTTGATAGTACTCTTACTTTTTGAAAAATTTTGAAAATTGTTTAAAATGGGTGGGGGGAGCTAGGAACCCTCTTAAATAAGTTGTTTCATCTATTTGCTTCAAATTTTGAGTCAAAAGATTTTCAATAGTTGCTGAAGAATTATCTTAAGTTTATCTCTTTCATATTTTTAAAATCGAGACTTAACAGGATATATAAAGATAATTATTTAAATTTAAAAAAATGTTTTAATATAGCACGTTTTTAAAGCGAACTAAAAAGTATAAAATAATTTATCCTAGCTCCATACAGATTTATAACCACGTACAGATTCCTAACCCCCATACAGATTGTCCTGAAAATTTGTGATTGTAAATTTTTAATAGCTATGAAAACACTTGTAAGATTTAGAAGGAAAAACGTGGGATGCATGCATTAGATAATTGTTGAATTATTGCATTGTAAATGATATGAACTGTTGTGTGAGTTTTCTCAACGACAGCTACTCTCTACACTCCTTACTATTATCTGTTGCATGCACACCACGTTTTTCGTTCTAAATCATAAAAGTATTTTCATAGCTATTAAAAATTTACAATCACAAATTTTCAGGAAAATCTGCATGGGGTTAGGAATCTGTATGGGGCTAGAAGAACGTATTTTATACTTTTTAGTCCGTTTTAAAAACGTGCTATATTAAAGTATTTCTTTTATTTAAATAATTATTTTCTGCTTTTTAGTCTTGTGTGTGTGAAATTTTGCAATCGATTTTCAACATCTTGATGAGATAATGGACTGAGCCTCCATGGTACAAATATGATCTGACCGGGGGGCTGCGCTCCCATATGGTAAGTTTTCCCCATGTTTTGTAACCAACTCTTGGTCATACACCTTTATACCAAATTTCTTTTTCTCTAGATTCAGTGGTTTGAAAAATGTTTTAGCGGCCATTTTGGATTAAAGATAGCGACTTTTTTAACGTTTTATTATATTATCGTGACTTACTCATGATGGTACACCTTCATTTAAAATTTCATTTCTCTAGCTGAAACGGTGTGAAAAGTGCACTTTTGTTTCCAAGATGGCGTCTTTGGAAACGTTTGGTAATATTTTGGTAACCTATTAGTGATAGTGTACCCTTTCACCAAATTTTGTTTTTATTGCTCTGTACAACAATGAGTTTTACGTCCATTTTGGATCGAAAATGGCGACTTTTAAAAAATGTAATAAGTTAAAATTGCATTATCATCCAGTTTTGAGCTATGTTTAAAGTTTCAAGTCCCTAGCTCATCGGGAAGGTAGTTTAAAATCGGTTGCAAAATTTGTACCGAGCAGACAGACAAGAAAGGGAGTTGATTTTCTGTTATTTTGTTATATTTTGTACCGAACAGACAGACAAGAAAGCGAGTTAATAAAATCATGTTAAAATAAAAGATACTCGAATGTGAATTATGCTTGGGTAATATTTTCGTACGAATTTTCAGAACTTCATATACGAGAACAATGCGGTAACATCTACATAATGATCCTATTTCTTATTTGTGTCAGTATTTACGTTTATGATTAGTATAGAAAAGTACGAACATTATACGAAACGGATATTCTTCAGGTGGAAGTACGCGAAACTGACAAGCACGTGCTGAACATATTAGTGATATAAGAAGTCCGGAGAAAGGGCAAAGATAACATTCGACAGACCAAATACACTTTCTACTACGGTGAACTCAGGCAGGCAATTTAGGAACAGGAATCCTAATTCAGAATATAAAGGTCATGAACAATAGACTATCCCACGTTACAATGCATACTCGATAGTGCTCCGCGGTTTGAATTAAATAATCATGCTCCGACCGAGGAGACTGGAGCTAATCACAAAGATACATTTTTACGATTCGCTAGAATGGTTAACTGTAGGGTTACCAACCGTCGGCTTTTACCGGACATTTCCGGGATTTGAGCCTTTCTAGTAATGTCAGGTCAGCAATTAGTTTTCTCTTGAAAAAGTCCGGCATTTTAAAAATAAAATGAACAAGACGTTACTACATCTGGGCTTGTATTGTTTGTTATTTACGGTAAATTTAATGGTCACGAACAGTTACAAGTGGTAATTTTCAGTTGGTAACCCTAGATGTTTGACCTATTACCGAAGTATAACAGGAGAATAACTTGGGTGATTTCTGCTCAAGGGTGGGTAGGGAGGTCTACTATAGCCGGGCAAATTAAGTCTTCATGAAGTCAGCAATAACAATGACGTAAGACTGTTAACTTTTGGAATTTGGAAACATCTAATAGTAATTCGAACACAGAGATATACACAAATACACATGAATATCTCCGGAAGTAATCACAAAAGTGAGGGAGAAGTTGTGCATCGCAAAAAGGGAAAGGAAAGTATGGAACAACAACTGAAGTAAAACCGTTAGATAATTTAAATTCTCTGATGAATTTTACGTAACAACCACCTAAACGTGTTTTTCACAATTCATGAAATATGAGTTAAAAAATAACATTCAAATGGGTGTGTCTCCGTAAAGTGTCAGACACGACTACATTTAAGGGCAAAACATGCTAACTTCCAAGCGCTGTAACTCTGGATACAGGTGTTTTGGATAGCTGTAACTTGGAATTAATACTAAGAACTCTATCAACAATGTATGTATAAAATCTAATCAAAATCTGGAACTATGAGTGACATATTCTGCTTGGATTGGCATGGAATGTTCCATGAATAATCATATCCATTGCTTCACTATAAGTATCTTTTACGTCCTTGCAAGTTTCAATGTATTTAATTTAATAGAGAAGATTCGTGGAAACGGAACATCTCTCTTTTCGTCAGGAAGTTCCTATTGTAGTATCCTTGAGTCTGTATTGTAGTATCTTTCACTCTTCAATTCTGAACAGTATTTTTAACTCTTTAATGCCTCTCTCGTTTTCAGAAGTCCCTGAAATGCACATTTGCGTGTATCCAGAGTAGCCTTTTGATCGAAAGTATGGAATAGGTAAGGATATTCAGTAACATTTTTTCTTATTAGATAAGCAATATGAATATATAATTACCATCACATTTTCTCGATATTAGCAATGCGTTTAAGTAATATTGGCATTAACTTTTTATGTTTTATTATCGGTAAGGTGGCATAACAATGAGCTAACGTTATGAACATCACGAATCTGATAGTTGTCTACAACATTAGCCGTATTTTAATGAAACACACGAAACATTGCTAAAAATTATTTCAAGTCGGAAACCTGAATAAGAAAACAAACATCGGTTTATGCACAACGTGCAGCATCTTCTAAGACTTACTTTCTATAGATAAGCTTATTCGCTTTCCAATATTATCTTGTGTTCGAACCTTCATATACAAAATCTGTATTAATTACTTACGTTTTTGCCATGTATTCCCTTAGTAACGGATGACATGGATCTCTGTTTTTAAATAATTCTGGTACGAGTCCTCTCAGAGTAAAATTATAGTCGAGTTTCTTTTTTGTTCTTTCCAAACTATATTTACATTGTCTCAAATATCCAAGTATGTAATCGTCATCTGAAATACAAGAATGAAACAGGATGAGAGTTTTGAACAAACAAGTTTATTTGATTCAATTCGTTTAAATTTTTGAAATTTGTAATTACAATCAGGCAGATACCAAGTTTCAAGCTAAAATTTTCCTATTTAAATTTTCTCTTACAATAGAATTTATACAGAATCTTGCTCTACGCACTAATGAATCTTCAGAAATATCATTGTTGCTGAAGATCAAACAGAATTTTATTGCTTTCGAAAAAAAAATGAGTGCGTACTGCTTTTAAATTATACCATCCAAGCGTTTAGATAAATATGACGCAGAGAAAAGCAAGCACTAGAATTAGCTGGCAAGGTAACACTATAGCCCGAATTAACACATTTTCTAAAAAGACAAATAAAACATGTAACAGGAGATAAAAAGCGTCAATACATAGCAATGGAATATTTTTGTTAAACATATAACATTCAAAGTCTTGAAAAGAAATATGAAACAATTTCAAGTATCGTCTACGTTCAGGGTACATTATATGTTGAAGTGCGATGCACAGAACCTTCGATATACGGTATATATACAGGGTGCAGCAGGCATTTGGTACATTTTAATGCTTCGTACAGGTGACCACATTCACAGTGGACGACATCATTCAATGAAACCGCCATCAGCCGCAATAACACGTGTCGAAACCGCGTGCAGGCAGTAATGAAATGTGTCTTCCGAATGTTTGCCATTGCATCCACAACACTCGCCTGAGAGCCGCAACGGTGTTGTGTAGATGCCTGTTGGAGTCTCCCTCCAAGTCTCCCACAGAGCCTGTTGGAGTTCATTGGGTTAACATCTGGGAAATCACATGTTGGAAGTGACATAATCATGAAAATTTTCGGCCATCCATTCTTGGGCCGTATGGGATGGTGCGAAGTCTTGCTGAAAAACATGCGGCCAAGCACGTCCTACAGCAGTTATCCAGAGCTTCACAACTGTGTTCAAAATTTTAGTGTAAGCAACGGCATTGACTCTGGCACCTGGACGAAAGAAATGTGGAGGCATCACATCGCCTTCGCTGCTCACGACCCCCAGAACCATCACTGAGGATGGAAATTTGGTGTGCATGACGGTCGGAACTTCCTCGTGGCTTTTACACAGCCACCGATCATTTTTGCAGTTCACCTCCTTTTCCTGGTCAAAGAGTTTTTTCATCGGAGTAAAAAACATAAAATTCCTGGCTCCTCCGGATGTTTCAGATTGTTCACAATGTTCTTAGCCTGGTCAGGCAGTTGTCCCTAGGTCTCTAGAACATGAAATGTCCTCACCGCATCACGTACGACTTGTAACGAAGGTCATAAAGAACCACACGTCAGATGGTGGCATCGTCAACCTGCAGCTCCCTGCCGAGTGCCCTCATGGACTTCACAGGATCTTTATCGATGATAGTTTTGACAGAACTGACGAATTCCGACGTCCAGATGATGTCAGAGCGGCTACATTACCCCTAGGAGCCCCCTAGTTCTCTCGGAACTATAAAGAAGAATGACCGGACGACTTTCAGGAATGCAGCGATCTCTGAATCGGCGTGGCCTTGAGCCAAACGTACGATGATAGCATGCCCCTTCATTGTCTGGGTTCTGCTATGTCTACATGTAACAGAAAAGAATGACGTACAGGATAGTGTGTATTCTGTAAACACTCTGCATTTTCTCAAATACCTGCCACACTTTTTCTCAAATATATATATATATATATATATATATATATATATATATATATATAATGTGTTTACGAAAATGCAAAATACTGCTCTGAGATTCGGAACGTTCTCATAGAGCCATTGTGTATTATTTACAATTTAATAATAAGAAAGAATACTTTTCCTTATACATGGAACACACGAGTCTCTCCAGTGCTCAAAACTCTTGATAATGGAAATGTTGAAAATTATTATAGACCAGTGGTAATTATATGTGAACCTGCTAGGGTATGTGAACACATTTTATACAATTGTATAAAGACTCACGTTAAAAGTTAAACTACTGAAAATCAACATATTTACACCATCCCCTATAATAGTATAGTAAGAAGTAAACTAGAATATACTTCAGTCATATGATCAACCGCGCATAATAGGGACGTTATAGGGTCCAATACTAACTAACTAACTAACCCTATGGATTATGGAACTCACAAGTTCATCGCCGCAGTAAGAAACGATCGCCATTGGACTATATCCTGGGCCACATCAAGCCAGTTTTCATCACGAACACCTACATCTCAAAGATATCTTCTAATATTGTCCTTCCAGCGACGTCTCGGTCTTTCCCAATGGTCTCCTTCTCTCCGGCCTTCCAACCAGGATATAATATAATCTTCGTTTTTCTCCCACCCAAGCTACATGGCCTGCCCACCTTAGTCATCGAGATTTCATTATTTTTACAACATCTGGTGAATCGTACAGCCCGTGGAGCTCTTCATTATGCAGTCTCCTCCACTCTCCAGTAATTTCGGCCCATTTCGGCCCGTTTATCTTTCTCAAAACCTTATTTTTAAACACATGTAATTTATGCTCATCTGCTAGGGTCGTACTCCAACTTTCGCAATCGTAAAGTATTACCGGCAGAATAACCGTTCTGTATATTTTCAATTTCAAATTTCTTGATATTAATCGCGATGTTAGAAGCTTTTGAACTGAATAGAAACATGCGTTACCCGATACTAAACGACTTTTTATTTCTTCCGTGACCTCATTTTTGCTTGTTACGTATGCTCCCAAGTATTTAAATTTGTTACTTTCTCTCTATGACCTCATCACTAATTCTTATGTTTTTATTTCCTTCATTCCTTGTGTTTCAGCTTGTTAACATGTATTTTGTTTTATCTATGTTTACATGTAGACCTACCTCATCACACGTTTCTACTAAAACATGGGTGTTGCTTTGTAGCGCATCTATATCGTCCTATATTAAATCTACATCAGCCGCGTATACGAACAGTTGATTCAAACCATTCAATGATAGTCCCTTATTGTCCCCTTTGATTTTTAAAATCGCATATTCTAACGCAAAGTTAAACAGTAGTGGTGACAAGAAATTCCCTTGTTTCAATCCGTTGCGAATATTGAAACTATCTGACATATTATTAGCTACCCGTACTTTGCTTATAGGGTCGCTGAGACACATCTTCACTAGTTGAGTCATTTTTTGGAATTTCAAATCGTAACAGGATACTATAAAACTTTTCCATTTTGATAGAATCATATGCTTTCTTAAAATCGATGAATAGCTGATGAACCATCCCACTGTATTCCCATTTCTTCTGTAATACTTGTCTCAAAGACGAAAATATGGTCCAACGTGGATCTATTTCTTCTAAATCCACTTTGGTGATTTCCAATTATTTCATCTACGTATATGCTTAGGCGTGTTAACAGAACATTACTTAATACTTTGTAACAGGTTGGAAGTAACGAGATTTCGCGGTATTTATTACAGTTTGATTCATCTTCCTTTTTTTTTTCGTAAATCTGAACTATTATTGAAATTTCCATTCCTTTGGAAGCTCCTCCTTTCGCCATATAAAAATTATCATTTTATGTAGTTCCTTGATTTGTGCCATTCCTCTCGTTTTAATTAATTCGGTTAGAATATTGTGTATTCCTGGTAATTTAAAAATTTTCAATTTCTTTACCGACATTTCGACTTTGATCTCACTAGGTTCGGGTATCCACGATTCTGTGGTGTGCACTTCAAATTCCTCTGTTTCTTCCCCGTTGTGTACATTAAGAAGTTTGTCGAAATAACTTTTCCACACATCGACAATTTTAGTCGGATCCGCCTGAAGATCTCCACGTTCATTTCTAATCATTTCTAACCTCGGCTGGTAACCTTTCCTTAACGAGTTTACCCCTTTGTATAGATCTCGTATGTTATTTGTCTTCCCGTTTTCCTCTATCTCCTGAATCTTCTGCGTCAGACATTCTCGCTTTTTGTAACTGAACCCGAGTGTGGCGTTTCGTTTTGCGTTACTGTAGTTGTTGATATTAGTTTTTATTACTTAGCCATCGTTGCCTTGTTTGTTTTCGTCCCTCATGAAGCTTAAGGCATTCTTCATCAAACCAAGGTTTGCTTTTCTGTTGTTTCTTATCACTACACGTTCCTTCTCTGCGCTCTCAATTGTTCCACGAATTACCTCCCACATCTTACTTACATCAGTTTCATTATTAATATCATCATTATTATTACTCGAGTCGGCTAGGATTTCGAACCTATTTGAGAGTTCGAGTTGGTAGTCTTCATATATCTACTAATACGTGATCGATCTGGTTGAGAGTTTTGCCGTCCGGAGATACCCATGGGTATTTGTGTATGTCTTTGTGTTCAAAGTACGTGCTCTTTAGCAGTAGGTCCTTCGAAATCGCGAAAGTTATCAGTCTTTCTACATTGTTGTTGGTCTTTTCGTGAAGGCTTTATTTGCCTATAGTATTTCTATATTTTTCTTCCCTCCCTACCTTTGCATTGAAATCACCCAACACAATTTTCGAATTATACTTCGGTAATCGGTCAAACAGCCTTTCTAGCTCATCGTAGAATATATCTTTGTCGTTATCAGTAGCCACCTCGGTCGGAGCATAGACGTTTAATAAAACCGTGTTGCCCCATCGAGTACGTATCTTAACGTACGATAGCCTTTCGTTTACGAACTCTATATTCTGAACCGCCTTAAGGACACTGTTGTTAATGAGGAATCCTATTCCGAAATCATGAGACTGTGTTCCCCCGTAGTAGAAAGTGTACTTACCCTGTGGGATGCTATCTTGACCCTCCCACCGAACTTCTTGTATTGCTAATATGTCTAGCTCGTACTTTTCGGTCTCGTGTACCACCAGCTGAAGAGCGCCCGTTTGGTATAATGTTCGTACGTTCCACGTTCCTATTTTAAGGTATTTCTTAATACTGTTCTTGGAGCTCCCTGAAGAAGTCCAAGCCCGGAGATCCGAGGAAACAATAATGATGGAAAGCTGGAACAAATTTTAATTTCTTCAGAAAATAAATGTACTTAAGAGCCTTTATGGTCTACTGAAAAACTAATCTATTCATCGAAAAAGTGAAAAATAAGAAGGAATTCTATTACTATTTCTTGTATTTAGATCAAGAAAAACTATCACTATTTTATGAAGAGTAATTAGTGTACTAATGATAGTTTTTGCTGTAAATACAAGAAATGTTAATGGAATTCTTTCTTATTTTTCAATTTTTCCATGAAGAGCTATTATTATTATTATTATTATTATTATTATTGAAAATCGAGAAAAGCAGCAAATATGAACCTTAGGTTCTGTAGACTTAACAACGTGTTATTTTTGCACCAAAATATGCGAAAGAGTAAAATATATCCTTCAACAATAAATATATGTTTTTCTCTTATAGATTAATTCATAGTATTTTTTTTTATTTTACTAACAAACATTTCAGCGAAGTACTTTTAATAAATTTGCATTCTCCTACTTATTTTTGTGAAAGTGATTCTGTCGCAGAACTTTGGTAAACTTTATTTTTATATCGGCCAGTCTAGTAACTTCGGCCCGTCATGATTCGCCTTTAGCTGTTAAGTGTTAAAAATCCACACCCATGCCCCTGCCGGAACTCGAACCCGGGACCTTCAAGCCGATGACCTACCGCCGCAGACCGCTCGGCCACCCGGCTAGCGTTCTGTCGCAGAAGAACTGTATTCCATATTTGGCGACTTCCCATGATAGCAGATGAACATAAATTACGTGTTTTTGAAAATAAGATTTTGAGACAAATAAATATGCGAAAACGGGACGAGATAACCGGAGAATGGAGGAGACAGTATAATTAAGAAGTACACGCATTTTACGACTCACCCGATGTTGTAAGAATAATGAAATCGCGACAACTAAAGTGGGCAGGCCATGTAGCCCAGATGAGGGCAAAACGAAGATTATATTCCAACTTGGTTGGAAAGCCGGATGGGAAGAGACCGTTACGTACACGGAGACGTCGTTGGAAGGACAATGCTAGAAGGGATCTTCGAGAAGTAGGATTTCGTGATGAAAACTGGCTTGATCTTGCCTAGGATAGAATCTTGTGGCGAAGGATTGTTACTCTACGGCGATGAACTTGCGAGTTTCGTAACCCATAGTGTTAGTTGGTTATATTATCGATTCAGGCTTGTATGTTGTATTGTGTTGCTGTTTCTTTTTCCTTTATATATATTATAATTCTAGCAGTATTAGAGTAAACCCTTGGTAGTTAAAACGCGTTTTCACAGGATTTGCTACTGTGAGAAATTTGGTACTTTAGTTCCGCATTTTTGCACTTATTTTGAATTATAGAGAAACAATCCAAACCAAATGCACGATTTAAATATTGTTAAATTAGTAATTACCTGAGTCAAATGGTTGTGTTAGAAAATAAAAGAACCTGCTACTTTCTTCAATATATTTATTTAAATTCGGTGCAAAATTACCCCACGATTCATGTAATTTTGCACTATTGCATTTTTATATTGTTGAGAGTAGTGTTTGTTATACATACAAGTGTAAAGTAATCCTAGAATAGGATAACTTCTGAGAATTATCTAAAGTCTGTTGCCGGGGATTGAAGCCCAGGTAGACCGAGCCATCACAGTACGTGTTTCCTATTTGGGTTCTTACTATTACAACAAGGCACGACTTTAGCAGGTATCCGTGCCTGTTTTTAATCCATTTTGTGAGACGTCTTGTTCAGTATAAGAAACTCTTCACTTGTGTTGAGGTCTTTTTTTTTGTCTGCAGGTCCTATTTATTTATATATATTAATATAATTATTTAAAAAATGTTTGGTACTGGGTTCAGGGCTAAACTGTGTGAGTTCAGAGATTTGTTTGTTCTGGTTTGCTGGTACTGATATTTATAATCTTACGTACTTATGGCATTAACATTTCTTATAATGTACACTAATTTGCAATGCTAGTAATTTAATAATTATTTAAATTTGAGTTTTAAGGGCTTTAGGCAACTTTGGCTCATGTCGACTGGATGTTGATGGAAGGATTGGTAGACTGAAGAAAGTATGAAAGTTTCAACGTAAATTATAATGCTTATATCAATGTATCAGTTACATTTCACCATAGATATTTATTTACTGTAATTTCAAGGTAATATTGTTGTGGGGTTCCTTTGTACTAAAAATTTCGTGAACCCAGCTATCCTTTGTTCTTACGCCAAATCACTGCTGACTCTGTGCATATGTATCTTTTCAAATGAATTCTACATAATTTTAAAGAGAATTACATGAAGACTGAACCCTTTATATAACACACATGTTGTAATGGGTCCTTTTGTACCTTTGAATCTGCAACCGTGACTAATAACAAAACGTTGCAGCTGTGCGGTCAAATCATAGGAAATCCCATTACACAACTTCTCAGGGTCGCTCTTGCAGGTTCGAAGTTTGATGCCTTTTGATAACCTATACCTAATAAAGTGCCCCAAAGCTACACCGTAGTGGTGGCACAAAGCGAAGTTTGTAGAGAAATTTATCCACAATTGCTGCGGCGCTTTTCAACAGCCTGGGCAATGCAGACAATTCCTCCACTACGTCTAGCTATAAAAGAAGACGGAGAAATATCAGAACAAAATAAGTTTATTTAATAGAGGATTAAAACATAATACATTTGCGTCTTGATCAGGGGCTGTTCATCTTAACTTCGGAGTGCGCTCGTGTCCCTTCGGAAACCACGCCTCCTTTACGTCACAGGCGGATAGCGCATAGGAAATTTCTTAAGAGGTGGTGAGAAATAATTTATTGTGGCCTTTTGGATAGGAATTTTTTTATAAAACAAAAAACTGTTATAATCTACGCTATATTGCCTATAACATGAGACATATTTGGTTTCAATAGCTAAAGTACTTTCAGAGCTACGGCCTGTTATTTGAGTTGGATAGTGAATTTTTTATCCTTAAATAATTTATTATGGCTGTTTGGATGAGAATTTTTTCATATAGTAAGGAATAAGAGTATATAAATTCAGTAGCCTTGCTACATATAAAAATTGCGGTATAAAAGATAAATTTTTGTTTGTAATGAAATTTCCACTCCTTTCAAATTTCCTAGTGTCGTATGTTTTCCTTGTACGGACAAGATTATTTTGATTAACAATAAACCTATCAGACATCTCTATGAAATGTGATGCTTCAGAAATAACCTTTTAGTAGTTACTTCAGATTTCATTTTTACTTAAAATGATGCGAATAAAAAATTATAAAAATACTTTTTAAGACATACTTTTTAAAAACAATATGTATTAAAAAGTGAAAAATATTTTTATGCATGACTAAAAAGAAAAGCATGGTGTGCGCTCTAATATACAGTCACTTTATAAGTTCTTGAATTGGCGCGCCCCATGCTTTTCTTTTTAGTCATTCATAAACAAAATTATTTTTCACTTTTTAGTACGAATTGTATAAGAAAAGTATGTCTTTATTTTTTAGTTATTTCTGTGTTCGTATAGTTTCTCTCAAGCTGATGTTTCCTGACCCAAATCCTAAAGAGTTCTGCAACCAGTCAAACGACAGATCGTTGCAGGTTAGTATTTATTTTAGGCTAAAGAAGTACATATTAAAAAGACATAATATGCTTTTAAAATATAAAAGTATATGAATGTAACAATAGAATATTGTATTGTCGCCCGACTTACGTCGCTGTGCAAATTTCATCATTGCGTGACGTCGGGAAATAAGTTAAATTAACGTTGCAAGATCTGAGGACACCACGAACCAATTTGAACTAAAGAAAAAATAATGTAAAAATCGTGTATTTTTACATTTCCATGTTTGCAGTCTTGATTCACTGTGCACATGTTATACTAGCAGAGAAATCAGCGAGACCTTGTTGTCAGTATCATAAACAAAAGAAAGCATTGGTATAAACCTCACGAAAAATTCAGGAAATGGGAAGAAAAAATAAATGTAAGAAAATCAATTTTTTCTTGCTTTTTTTTTTTTTTACCCTAAAGTCCTGAAAGGGCCTTCAGACGATAAGAAAGGTCAATTCCATATAAACCTTTGCCCATTCTTAATACATCATTTAAAAAAAAAATCTTTACCAGTCAAGGAAAGATTTAAAACTTTCGTGGTCCATCAACATAGTCCGTGGTGTTTATCAGTTCGCGCAGTGCCCCTGAATTATTCTAATATATCAGCTAATAAGACATTCTAATTGACATAAGCTTAAGAAAAAAAATCAGTATAAACTTCAAGAACATAACAAAGTAACTCAAAAGAAAGAAGAAATAGAATAAAATGAACATTTTGTGGAATATATTCGCTCTTTTCCGGTCTAACCACCCTTCTGATTATTAAACAACCTTCATCATCATTTTAAAATGTTCAAAGAAACTGAAGAATTGACAGCAAAAATGTTAATCTTGGGTGGGGGAAGTGATCATTTTTGTATAAAAAAATTCCTATTCAAAAGATTTTTATAAAATCATTTGTATTATAAACTGATGAAAAATTGACGATTCAAATCAAATAACAGGCTGCAGCTCTGAAACTACTACAGCTATTGAAGCAAAATATGTTTTTTATTTTATAGCCTATATATTGTAGATTGTAACAGTTTTTATTGTATCAAGAAATTCGCACTCAAACGGCAATAATAAATTATTTTCCCTCCGCCTATTGAAAAGTTCCCTTTGTGCTATCCGCCCGTGACGTCACTGTCGGAAAACCCGTTAGAACATGATTCTGAACTTCGGAAGCGCCTGATGAACATACCTTCTCACTTATTCTGTTGTACGTACCTTGGTGCCTTGGTCTTGATTACCTCTCTTCATTACCTCTGCATCTTGCACCTTACAAGTGCTACTAACGTATCTAGTACATGCAATTAACTGGTAGAGTTGAACTTTAGCTGCTCTGATTACATTTAAATTCGATGTCAATTAAATTATCAATTGCTTTTTAACTCACTTAAAACTAGTGCCATTGATTGCATATTGCACTTTACAATTAAATAAAATATTAAACGTACTCGCTTCGCTTTTGCAGCGACAAAAATACAGCCATCTAGCGAGCACCTCGGGAAACTCTTAATATATCGTTGGCAGTATAACGAGGTCATTACTATGTGAATGATAATTTACCTCTTGTTCACAAAAGAAATTAGGGCGCTGTTTCAGCCTTCGTCTCAAACAAAGCTTTTCACTAAATATAGCTTTCAGTCCCAATTGGTAGCAACAAACGTTTCCCAAAATTTTCCATAGATGGCAACGCTCACCGGCATTTTAATCTCGCAAACGCCAATGTCGCAAACACGAAATCTTGTTCTTTTGCAAATGTTGAAGAGACAAAAGTGCATTGGGGTAAGTAACCCCACTCGGTGCATCACAGAATCTGCATTTTTATTGATTTTCAGGTTTTGTTTTTGGCTCAGGAGAATCGAATGGAGCTATCAGATTTAAGCTAAAGTTGATAACTACATCAGTACATGTTGAAATATGAGATTATATCATGTCTATATTCGAGTATTTTACGCGTATATAAAGCAGTTCTCCTGAAAAGAACAGGTTTTTTTTTGTAGGTAACTAGTTTTGTGAAAACGCCCCTCAATAGGACAATGCACTCTCTGTAAAAGATACATAAATAAATTGTTTCACTTTCTTTTTAAATTTTTATTTGAGATTCGATAAGTATGTAATTCATCTAAATAACTTTGCCTATTATTATGTAGGAATAAGTAGAGATTTACATGAAATTGTCAATGTCGTTACCGTATTGAAGAATGATATAAATACAAAGAGGCAAGATGTTTTTATCGCAGTCAAAACGATTTCTTCTTCTGAATTAATTTCTGGCCGTAGCTCAGTTGGTAGAGTGTTAACTTCGCATTACCGAGGTTCTAGGTTCGATAGCAGTTTCTGACCATTTTGACTTAAGCTCTACTAGGGATTTTCTTCAACCATAATAAATAAATGCTGAGATAGTACTTTGAACTAAGGCCCCAGTCTACTCCTTCCAGCACCTTTTTCCTACTCTGACCCGGAACTGAACCGTAGATGGCTAAAAACTATAATCCAACTAAATTTAGGTAAGTCGCGTTGACGCACGATATTCCTGCTATCCCACGTTGACATATGTCTCATACTGAGCTGGCTCTCTAGAAGGTGTGAACTAAAACTGTATATTCTTACTGTTGAAATGAAATACGAAGTAGAAACCTACTACATAAATATTTTGTAGAAATGTTTAGATTCATTTTCAAACATTTATGAAATTCTGTAAAAATGTCGTAGTTCGAGGAAAAAGTTCGTTATTTTACCTAAAAAAAAAATCAGTGTCAAATGCATTATTGAAACAATGCCAAGTCACGCTATGCAAAAGGTCAGAGTAGTTTAGCTTCGCTGATCCGTGCTCGTACAGGAATCCTTTTCCCAGGCATTTTTCATGAAATCCCCGTTGACTACAGCCATGATTTTATCTCCGTTTTAATTACAGTCGGGAAAAAGCTTGTGAACTTCTTAACAGGAAACTTATCAGCGTTTGTTAAACTGCACTCCGTAATGCTTCTTACAATATATATCCATCATCGCGATGGGAGCACATGAATATGCTAACCGAAGACGTATGTAGTAACATTTCTGTACCCTTGAATATCCAGGGCACTTCGTTTCAGTTGCACAGTAATATCCTCATTGTACACCCAATAATTGCAGTTGATATTTAGCACTTCATCCAGTTCTTCGGCTAAATGAAATGTAAACAACTTTCAAAAGATCATTAAGTACACATACGCCTTAGTAGTATTGTAACTGCAGGTGTAAAATTCTTATTTACCCATCCTGGTGGCTCAGTTAGTCATT
>JAGDQP010000908.1:33569-65737 GCA_022664845.1 Lepisma saccharinum | reverse complement strand
TCAGTTAGTCATTGCCCGCCTGAGTAGTATTGTAACTGAAGGTGTAAAATTCTTATTTAACCATCCTGGTGGCTCAGTTAGTCATTGCTTTCTTTTAATAGAATAGAGTCATATTAGTCTCTAGTCATAGTCAATTAGTCATATTCTAATCCTGGAAGCAACAAGTGTTATGAAAATGTTACTGATTTTCTCAAGTCATAGATGCCAAGATGACCCATTGAACGAAGGTCATGGCTGCACTTTCTCTCATCTTTAATAAATATACAAATTTATGATTTCATTGAAGTCATAGATATAAATCTGAAGAAAATTTACCTATCTCAGATGGCAAATGAGGCTGTTTCTTCAGCCAATCCTTCAAATGTTGAAGATCTTCCTTCACTCTGTCTGGATTTTCATTTCGTTTTTTCAGGAGTTGTTGTTCCTCCTCTTCAGTCAGCATGAAAACCTCCATATTGTATGACTAAAAAAAGACATTAAAAATGTAGACATTTTAATAAAGCGTACTATTACAGAATACGATTAGTTTTAACAAACAACATTTTGTCTATAATTCTTAAATTCTTTCATGTATTAACTTATGTGGGACATGACAAGTAAAAACAATTTTAGAAACAAAATACTTTGAAAGAGGAACACTGCTCAACAACCAAACAAACCGACTCAAAATTAAATAAACGTTCCAGTTGTAAACGTAGTAATGCGATTTGAGATTAATACCAAACAATTTTGAAAACTTCAACTTTCATAGGTGACCTATGCCAGTGATATTAGATATAGAATCAAGTTCCTTGATATAAACATGCCACTTCAATTTTCATAGTGTTTTGATGAAGAATTATTTTTTCGTTCTCACCTATTTAAAAAAAAACATTTTAAAGACGTACTTTTCTCAAACAATTCGTACTGAAACGTAAAAAGTGATTTTGTTTATGCATGACGAAAAAGAAAAACTGACTCTCATATACAGTCACTTCATAAAATCTTGAATTTGGCGCGCCCCATGCTTTTCTTTTTAGTCATGCATAAACAAAATTAGTTTTTACATTTTAGTACGAATTGTTTAAGAAAAGGATGTATTTAAAAAGTTTAATTTTTATTATTATTATTATTTTAGTTATTCCGGGGTTCGGAAACTTGTTCCCATACTAATGTTTTGTGACCCAAATTCTAAAGGGTTCAGCAACCAGTGAAACCCAATATTGTTGCATACTTTTAACATATATATATATGAAAGTAACAATAGAATATTGTATTGTCACTCGACTTACGTCGCTGTTCAAAATATCATCATTCTATGATGTCGGAAATGAGTTAAATTAACGTTGCAAGATTCGAGGACACCACGAACCATTCTTAACTAAAGAAAAGAATGTAAAAAATGGTGTTTGACACAAACCCTGTACCTCTGGCTGAAAACATAGAAGGCCGAACCCCATAGCGTGTTTTAAAATTGCACCGACAAACTTTGGGATATTATTCCTTACATCAAAAGATGACGACGAATTCAAGACAACAGTTCCTTTGACAAATTTTCGAAAAGTGCAGTTTCGCAGCTATAGCCTGCTGAAAGCGTGGAATAATGAAATTGAGAGCTTCATAGCTTCAAAGCCGTCCAAAAACTTAATATCTGAACTATCTGCACTGCCCGGTCGAAAGCCGATGATGACGCTTGTTGTCTTTACTCGTTCAGGAACAAATTCGACCCATTATTTTGACCATATTTCGTATAAAAATGTTATATCCTACTGCCCATCCATGTTCGTCCCCCCCCCCACTCAACTGTTATTTTCCACGATGATATAGATTTCGGTTCATGGGATTCTTTCTAATTTAATTGAATAAAGTTTGTTATTTAAATCTAATTGAACGCCATTAACTATTATGTTGTGTTCTCTTTTGAATATTCAAAACACGTTGAATTTCAATCTATATTCCAACGAAAATTTGATTTTGTTGATAGGACGTTAATATGATGTATTTTTAACTATTACATTCAGCTGTTTCCAAGATTATATTTCCAAGTTAATTGCATAATAATTGTGCATAAAAGCTAATAGAATAGTATTAACTACTTTTCTCATGTTCTCATTTGCATGTTGAAAACAAATTGAACTTTAAACTATATCTGAACGAACTTTTAATTTAGGTTAACAGGGCGTTAATATGAGCTGTTCTCAACTTTGACATATATTTTGCTTTATATGCATTTTTCTGAGGCGACATATTACACTTATTGAGAAATACAAATAAATAGTGCAGCAATGATCAAAGTGTTAAAGATGGAAATATTCATGTAAAAAAGAAAGAAGGAAAGTACTCTTTATCCTTATTCTTACATGATGGTGAAACAATTCGTGTGCTTTTGTGGCAACTGGGTTCTAGACTGGCTGTTACTTTTTCATTTTTCATTTGCTCAGTTTCCCGGGCTTTTAGGCCAATTACCTAGAAGAAAAAATCGGCCGGGTATCATCATAGCAAATATCTTTTTTCCTTTATTTTAATTAATACAATTTTACTGGTACAAAAACAAGACAAAGGACGAGGACGAGGAGGGGTAGAACATAAAAGAAAAAAAACATAAACTACACTACAAACATAGCAAAAACAAAAATAACAAGGGACTTGAGTATATGTTCCTATTCTAATCCTTTCCTACAGAAACCCTTTCCAAGATAACTACTTATACTAGGTTGTAATAAGTGTTGTGTAACTAACTTTGGCTATAATGGCTGTTATTATGAAACTTATTTAGAGTAACACAGCTTTTTATTTATTTATCTGTTATTTATATATAATTGTGAATGGTATTTCAATGAGAGGTAAAGCATCCCTAGTTTCGATGGTGATGGTACCAATTTCCGGCACTTCACCCGCTTGCGGCGCGACGGAGACTCAGAGTACTCAATGCCCCCGCTGTGACATCTTTTCCGACCGCAGGCTCTGCGCCCGAGTAAGTTCCATAATTGATTAATTATTGATGAATTCTTCTTCAAAACAATGTAACAGTAATAAAATATTGAAATGAAATTGAAAATAAGTTTGAGAATTCAGAAAATGGAAGAACAGATAAGAAAATTCAAGTGCCATCTGTGTGAATTCTTCTAAGTTGTTTGTGAATATGGATAAGAATCATTAGTAGGACGAAAAACCATAACTACGTGAGATGACAAATAAGAAAAGGAAGAGAGTAGAAGCAAGGAAATGACAAAGATATAGAATAGAACCAGTTCGTTATATAGTGTCCATCCATCAAGTTTCCATCTAAAGAATTCTCTTTTTGTTGGTATGATGGGGGTATCCAGATACCATGCATTCCTCTTCACCTGTATGAATTCTCATGTTTGAATTCTTGTGGTTCCCCTGTGTGAGATTAGTATGAATAATTGATGATATCTTGTCCTTATACACAAACACTAAGATTATCCACTAATATTCATCCTGTATAGTATCACACACTATTCACGACACACTCACGTAACATAAACACGCAGCCCCTTCTCCACACAGTCGTATCCGGATTCCGGATCTGCTGGATTCCAGCAGTCCATTCATTCATACCTGGTGTTGGCTCTCCAACTCCAGTCTCACTCACACACTACAGTTCAAACACACTTCCAGCTGCACATTGCCAGTTTCCCGGCACAGGAGTTCCTAATGCTGCTGGAACACAATCATCCCACAATCGGTCATCACTTACACATTCCTTCTAAAGTCAAGTTCATGTCTTTTAGTCGAGGTGAATTCAGTAACATTGTTTAGTATACTTAAGTAGTCGCCATTATGTAGTATTTCATGTATTGGAATTTGCCTGATAGAGCGTCTTTCCTCAATAAGGGTGTTTTGTTCCTGCAAGGGACACCAGAGGACCGCGTGTTCCGGAGTATCAATTTCTCCACACTGGCAATTAGGGTCAGTTACTAATGCGAATTGGAACAATTTGTTCCTATAGGGCCCATGGCCCGTAAGAAAATGCACAAGGCCACGTGTTGGTTTTAGGTTCTTACTACTACAGAGTACAGATACCGTAAAACAGTAGTGACTATCGAGGTGGATCCGTGGATGAGGAGATAAGGCGACGAACTACCAACGACCAGTGCGAAACGTTACAGCTTCGAACCACATAGTAGACGCTTGTCTTATTTACTGTTGGAAAATTAATACTGCATATCATGAAAACAACGGACAAAATGCATCTAAAAGTGTGTACCAATAGACAGAAACCATACTATGTTTTGGCCAACTGCGCCCATTCCTTCATCGTCCGCTTCTTGATTTCAACGTGTTTCTTCTTAACCGTTATTCAATGTCGAATAAACCGTTGAAAAGGCGGACATTTCGGTATATTTCAATGTTAACATAACGTTTAATCCGCAACGTATTTTCAACGTATGTGTGCTACTGGCGATAAGGTTGATTAAGAACTACTAAAGGATATGAATGAATTAAATTATAAAGCAACAAAACTGGCATATGATGATCTTAGAACTGAAATAGGGCTCGAAACTATCTGGCACTTACCCCACGTCATTTCCACTAACGTTGCTCCATAATTTAGTACAAGAGAATTAATTCTTGATTTCTATACACAATAGAACTCAGGTCTCATATTAAACGAACGTACGAGAAACGAAAAGTTCATTTGAGTCTTGCAGAACGCATACAGATTTCCAATTTTAAAAGAGAATATTCGCCTTGTAATAGTTTTTGGTTGCAAAATTAACGCGAATCAAGAACCGCTTCTCCCTAAAGTAAGAATCAACTAGTTGTTTGCTATATAATGAATCAAAAATATTGACAATCTACAAAATACTGCAGGAAACGTGGAATAGGTATCAAAAAGCTCAAAGAGGTGCAAGGTATACAACCACAAAACAACACAAATATTGTGCAAATTTGAACTAGAATCGCTCACAATCTACTTAAATACAAATAGTAAAAATATACCCTGAAAAGATTTATTGTTTTTAGCAAAAATGAACGGGTTGATACAGGTGTTGAAAGTGAAGATGAAGAAAATTGTTAAAACCCAGTGAAATATGTCATTTATACAAGTGCATATGGTATAAAATAAAGTCAGGATAATTATGGTGCAAAGCTGGAATGGGTCATCAGAAAAATCAGGTCAAGTTTTGTACCGGGTCTTCGCTTTGGACCCGATCTGACCCGGTAACCCTATTCCAACTCAGTGGTCCACATGGCAAAACAGAGATATAGTCTAATCGTTTACTTACCATACAATGCTGCATTCGAACAGTGTTTCATTCTAGGGTTACTGATATAGAGTGTGTTATTCGCGAAAGCAAGAGTAATATGATGCGGAAAAGTTTCTATCAGTAGTAATAACATATACGAGTAGTTTCGTATCCCGGAAAGAATAATAATACCGTCGGAGGTGTGGAAATACCTCTTCCCCTCCTCCCAGCAATACAATTATAAAATAATTTTGTGTCTGAAGCAGAGGTGTTGAACCTCGCGAGGCCGGACCTCACGAGGTCCGACCTCGACCTCATTTTACCTCGACCTCAAACCGCGAGGTCGAGGTTGAGTGAAGTCGAGGTCAAAATGAGATCGCGAGTTCGAGGTTAAGCAAAGTCGAGGTCGAAGTGAGATCGCGATGTCGAGGTTGAGCGAGGTCGAGGTCAAAGTGAGATCTCGAGGTCGAGGTCGTAGTGAGATCGCGGGGTCGAGGTTGAGCGAGGTTGAGGTCGAAGTGAGTTCGCGAGGTCGAGGTCGAAGTACTGTCGCGAGGTCGAGGCCGAAATGAGATCGCGAGTTCGAGGTTGAGCGAGGTCGAGGTCGAAGTGAGATTGCGAAGTCGAGGTTGAGCGAGGTCGAAGTCGAAGTCCCATCGCGATTTCGAGGTTGAGCGAGGTCGAGGTCGAAGTCCCTTCGCGAAGTCGAGGTTGAATGAGGTTGAGGTCGAAACCCTGTCGCGAGGTTGAGGTTCAAGTTTAATACAGAAACAGAATGATGTCAGGATTTAGTGGTTATGGTCACTGAACCAGCTGGTACAGTTATTAGACTGAAAACCCTGTCGATCTCGAGATCATGTCTATTCTTTAGTGATACGTTTTCAAATGACGTCATTATTTAAATAAAGTCTCAGTATTCATCAATCGACAAGATCTCGAGATCGCTTTCCATTGTATTTTGTAGTAATTTGTAAATACTAGCGCGCTATGTTCTAAAAATTTTGATAATGCTCTTAGAGTTTGAGAAATGAAAAAAGTGGGGGCGAGCGCGAGGAGGGTCCTTAATGATGAATGGAGTGCCAGTCATCCGAGGCTGTGCGGGCTGAATTTAATTTAATTTATGGCTTTAGGCATCTAAAGCTCAGGCGAGATAGGGGAGGGGAAAGGATTCGGGAAGGTGTAGGCCAGGGATAAAGTTAAAGTTCCATTCTGACATTTGCCTGGTGTGAGTGAGGAAAAACTCTGGAAAACATCAGTCAGAATGGTCGGCCTCTGGGACAGAACCCATGACCTCCCGAATGCTACGCCAACACTCTACCACTAAGCTACGAGGCTGTGTGGGTGTTGTAAGTTTCAACACTAAGTTTGCAGTCCGTGAATGAAATGACGGTCCCTAGGTGCTACTCCAGAAGAGATAAAAGTAAAGTAAATTTACTACTTAAGAAGGTCCCTTGATACCGAAGCTATAGCTAAAATTGACCTTATAATCCCGCTCATTCTGTCCGTCCGTGTACAGAAATGAAATCTCAGGAACTACAAGGGCAGAGATGTGCGTGGGGTGTCGTTGGAGAGGTTTTTATCAAACTGGCTCAGGGAAACAAAAATGAACTCTGACTCAGTCGCGCGACCAAGTCGCCTAGTGAGAGGCAGGAATCCCTCCGAACATTTGTACTAAATAATTGAAGTCACGTCAGTTGGTGACTCAAGTTTGAAAAGGCAAGAAAGCCCATCTTATGTGGTTTCTCCAGGGTTCTTCCTTCAGTCACACAGGCAAATGCCGGGATGGTACGTAATTTAAGGTCGTAGTTTCTTTTCTCATTTTCCCATAAGAGTGCTTGCCAAGCTACATCTTTCCGCCGAGTTGTAACGGAGTTAACCATTATGTAAGTTGAATAATGAAATAAGTAAATTCATACCAACCGTCACTTCACAATAACCAAAGTTTGTCTGATTATTTCATTGATCCAGACACGTGTTTTGATCAACACTTTGTGAAGTAACCTTATTTATTATGGACATTTTACATTTTCTTTTACTTATATTTCGATAGATAAAATGAGTTTATGGGCGGAAACAGCACTACGGCTTACGCCCGTCACGATACGAATTATATTTCTATGCAATACATTTTTTTTCTCCTGTGTTCCATAGTTCATACTTCATAGTATTCCAGCTTAAATCGCCTGACTAATGTATACAACTCTGGCTGCAGTGAATCAATGAGCTACAGTTTATTAGAAAATAGATCTAACTATAAACCAGAAGTTTAGCTACTCAAGTCAAATCAAATTCAAAACTAGTTTTTTCCACATGAAATTTTGCCTTAAAAGTTAAATTTATCTTTAAAATATGACAGTTGCTGACTCTCTCGTGTCGTGACACGTAATGTTCAATTAGAGACATTGATTCCTGATTCCTCCTCAAATTGTCCTGAGTTTAAACCTTTATTTACTTCTAGGTGAAACTAGATCACATTACTCATTTGGGTGCAAGCCATCGTGGTGCACACAGATTCTTTTCTTCTTTCCCAAAGAACGTAAAGAATTGGCTATACTTCCCTCCGAGTCCGCCCAGTTTGTCTTATAGGACCTCTGGCAAAAAGGATGCTTTTTTCAGGTGATACCGACGATGGAGAGGATGCTAATGCTATCAGCTGCAGAACTTGTGGTGCTCGGAAATCGTAGTAGCACTGTAAATCTTATGATATCAAGAAAATGAAAAATAATTTTCTGCACATGTATTTTCCTGTATACTAACACTAAAGTGTTGTGTGCTTCATCTTTTTAAATTAAAAGGAAGTACTTTGTTTTGCATTCTTAAAAAAGAAGGACTGTGAGAGAAGTGAAACTTGCCTTCGGTTTTATAAACAGCTGTAGCTTAAAAAATCAAGTTTGGACAAAAAAAGAAGTGCTGTTCCAAGTTTCAAACTTCATTTCGATTATAAGATTCAACGGAAGAATTATCCGCAGCAGGGATGTAAAACATTGACCAGCGGGAATGTTTAATATTTACAGGGAAATCCCACTCACACACCTAAATTCGCACACAGAATACAATAATATAAATATCATTTTTCAAGATACGTAACTTCACTTTAAAATGAACAACTACGTATACACTATCCCAAATAGCCCTTGTCTAACTAAAGTACTCACTTTAATGAGGAATTTATTTATTTTGAAATAGACCGAATATTTATTTATTTGTTGAATTGAATTTAAATTTAATTTGTAAGGCTTTTAGGCAACTTTGCCTCAGGATGGATGGATGGATGATGATGGGAAGAATTAGTGGAATGAAGAAAGTGGGAAGAAACGGGAGCACCCCGAGAAAACCCACCCAGACGGGATGTGTCATCCACAAAGCAGACACGGCATGAGCCGGGATCGAACCGATGATCCCCAGTACCAGAAGTAAACGCTATACCGCTTAGCCCCCGCGCTCGGAACTTATTTGTTCGTTATTCACCTATCCGAAATGATCCACAGATCTTACAGAGTAGGTGTTCATTTCATTGTTCAATTTCGCGAGGTGCAACCTTGACCTGATTTGACCTCGACCGCAAACCGTGAGGTCAAGGTTGAGTGAGTACGAGGCCGAAGTCAAATCGCGAGTTCGAGGTCGATATGAGATCGCGAGTTCGAGGTTGAGCGAGGTCGAGGTCGAAGTAAGATCCCGAGATCGAGGTCGAAGTCAAATCTCGAGTTCGAGGTTGAGGTCGAAGTGAGATCGCAAGGTCGAGGTCGAAGTGAGTTCGCGAGGTTGAGGTTTAGCGAGGTCGAGGTTTAGCGAGGTCGAGGTCGAAGTCCTGTCGCGAGGTCGAGGTTCAGCGAGGTCATGGTCGAAGTAAGATCGCGAGGTCGAGGTTGAGCGAGGTCGAGGTCGAAGTCCCATCACGAGTTCGAGGTTGAGCGAGGCCGAGGTCGAAGTGAAAAGATGAGGTCGAGGTCGAAGTCCCATCGCGAGGTCGAGGTCGAAGCCATGTCGCGAGGTCGAGGTCGAAGTGAGATCGCGAGGTCGAGGTTGAGCGAGGTCGGGTCCAAATGTACACCTATGGTCTGAAGTGTTACATAGGAAAAAAGCATTAACATTTTTGAAAACGTTCATATATGAAATTTCCAAAAAATATGCTCACTTGTCAAGGAATTTTTTTCAAATTACAGTGGAACCTTGATTAACCGTAACTCTTTTAAACGTCATTCTCTGTTATCCATCATCGCAAAAATGATTTATTTTACTTAACAGGCTTTAAGTTAAAACAGATTCTCCTGGAAACTCCAGTCAGAATAGGCGTCAACTGGAATCGTTCTCAGAACATTCCCATTACTCTACCAACTAAGGGAGAGCTGCTCGGTGACAGCAATGTTTGTACCAATTATCTGATTATTCTGTCTATTGTACTCTGCCAAATGTTAATTTTGAATACCAGGAACTCACTCTCACGTACTCACCAGACTAATCGCATTGAACATACGTACTTGCAACATGCTACAATGTGTTCTGAGTCTTGCTACACCTCGTCCCCAAAATATGAACCAACTGACGGTGCGGCGTTACTCCAACAAACATGAGCTCGAGTTGATCATGGAGGAATTTCGGTACCTTGAAAAATCTCTTCCCGACATCTAAAACTCTACAGCACCCCTAAGTGGTGAACCAATACGTTCTTAGGTTCGTGTTCAGTGTATTAAAGAAACCTTTTCTCTCTCTTTACTTTCTCTGGATTAGAACATTATTTTCCATAATCGTTAGAGAAGAACAATGAACAGGAAAATATAAACAAAAGCACGAACAATAGAAGAGAAAATAACAAAGAAAGTTAATGAAATCTCATGTTGAAGTACAGAAGTTTTATATTGCAATGTATAAACAGTCACGCGTGTTCCAAGGTCAGAAACATGATGTAACATATTAACCCAATGCTACATTCTCACGAAAACCTACAATTTATGTAGATTAACTCTAGTGTCAGGTCATATAAACAAAGATTTCTACCATACAATTCTCGTTTGCAATGTTTAATTATACCTATATTTTTAAAAAAAATAATAAAACAAAGAACAATGACATTGTATTTCATGTCCGATACTATCATACGACACAGAAACAAAGAGACGTTGGGATGACTGAAAGGTTAGCATGTTAGTTTTGTTTGCGTGTGGTTACAAGTGCAATTCCCTCCTAGTTTCATTGAACGGAGTAGTTCGAAGCCGACTTTACCAAAAGTTGAAAGTCTCGCTGAAGATAGTCCAGTCAATGAAAACATTAAAACATCAAACCACGAAAATAATTAGGGAAAGCTGAATTTCACCCCCATTCTTAGACTACTACAAGACAAACATTTTTTACAAAAGTCCCATCCCTCTGGAGCGTGCGCTCCCCCCTTCTTCAAAGGTTCAAAATACCAATATTTACGGCACAGCCATTACCTCTGTTGCTAATGATCGGTTCAAGTTCAACTATCTTTTTCGTTTCATTTGTAATCAAATGGGCTACAATATTGATTCTCTTCATATTTACATTAAAGCTAATAGTCTTTTTTTCTTAAATTTAAGAAAATATGTGGAAATAGTAGTTTTTTTACTTAGAAACTTTCGAGTTTTGAGCTATATATTTTTTATATATAAAAGTTATAGCCTTTTTTGAATATACAGTTCTACAGTTTTATTTATTTATGTGCGATGATAACGTAGGGGAAGAAAACACAAATGTTCAGCGTGCGACGCGACTGCCCAGTCATCGCGAGCAATCTGACTTACTCTAAATACTAAGTAAGACCTCAATAGTTGATCATGTAATATGTGAATGAAGTAGATGTAATGGGATTACATGCACTACAAGATGTAAAGTAGATAATCAGATTTACCAGAGAAGTAACAATATGATATAAAACAATTTAAAATTATTTTTATAGAATTTCTAGTGCTTATGGATCCACACTATTTTCCTCGGTATAAATCGGTGAGTTTAAACATGGTACAACAATGTTCACACCTTGCAGAACAGGCCAAGTTGGCGTTTTCTTCACTCACAGTTAGCGCCACATCATTTCTTGCAAGCACAAGATAGCTGATGTAACAGATCATCTGAAGCAAATGGTTTGGATATTATAACTGGTATCAGTTTCCTTTTGAATCTTCCATTGTGTTTTATAGTTTCAATTTTCCATTCCCACTCTGCGGCGGGGAGTTTGTTTCCTAACTACCTTTAAATTTGTAAAAAATAACTTTAAGTAACTGTTGATAGAACGCTTCTGAGGTCGGCGGTATTATTGTAGCATGCAGAAAGATCTTGGTCAAACTGTGAGTCTGTGGTGACTTGAGCATTTCCATTGCTTTTATTTTCCCTGTCATAAAAAACAAGAGGCAGTATCACAGCCGGTCAGTGCTTGAGTAAGTAGCAGAAGGCCCGATATTACAGATTTGTGGCTATGGTAAAGAAAAATACGTTAATATGTAACTTTGACCTGGCTAAACTACCACCGACCCCAGAAGCGTGCTATCAACATTTACTTAGGTTTATTTTTCAAGGGCGTCGCCTGGATTTTTCCCAAGTTGGGCAATATACATATGTGTGTGTGTGGGGGGGGGGGGGCGTGTGTGTGTATGTATACTACTGGGACAGTAGTAATAGAAACGGGAGAAATTTACAGATCAATCATGCATATTATTTTTATTATATTTATTAGATTACAGAATACTATTTGCTCTAATATTAATAGATCGAACACATTTTAACAAACATTAATAGATAATTTGTATGTAAGATTTGCTGTCCAAGAAAAGGTTTGTAAAGTAAACTATTCTGCATGAGTTATTATCAATCATGGCCAAATGGCGTTACAGAAAATTGTACGGTTGAGCATGGAACCATTGATTAATGTGGTTTTCATTAACGACATTGATCCCCTATTAGATAGCCATAAACTAGAGTAATTTGCTATATCCTATCCATCATTCAGCTCGTAAGAAGTAACGCAGAAAACTAAACAAACGAAGAGGAAATGAACCCACCTTCAGTTTCATTTTGTGTTGCGGTAGATATGTGGTAGAGAACTCACTTCTTGTGTCTGGGGGTCCGCGGTTCGATCCCGGCTCGTGTCATGTGGTTTTGTCGTGGACAAACACCGTGCGTGTTTGTATTCTCGGGGTGATCCCGTTTCCTCCCACTTTCTTTATTCCACCAATTTTCCCATCATGATCTATTCGGCTTGAGTCAAAGTTACCTTTTAAAGGCCTTTAAGAAATTCAAATATTCAAATTCAGATTCGTTTTAAGGGCCCTTGGTAATCTGGCTTCATTTTTAAATATAGCTACTTATAAATAATGGACAGATCGAAATCAACACTAGTATTTTAGAAAGTGGGTTGGATAATAATTCAAGATATCTATCAAATTAAGTAGCCCATATGTTTGTAAATATTTGTTATTCATGAGAAATTTGAAGTCCTGTACTATGCCGTCTTAAGCTATGAACTGACCTTAAAATATTTCCACTTAAAGAATAAGCTTCAAAATCTTCATTTTTAAAAAAAATAAATATTAATATGTATTAGATGGGTCGCTTTTCAAATTTGGGTATTGTTCTTAATTTGTTCAGTAATTAGTATTAAAAAAACTGGGAGGTGAGAGTACCAAGGTATCTTAAAATAAGTCCCAGTAAATTATTATTTTAAAAGAATATGTACGTTAATTCTAATTGGCTTCTTCGTGTTTTTAAACATTGTACAGTATATAGCTTGGTGTGTGTGTGTGTGTGAGAGAGAGAGAGAGAGAGGAAGGGGGGAAGAGAGAAAGATGTATTTCTTTTGATTTTCGATTGCCTTTCTACTTTCTAGAAGAGCTTCTATCAACTTCATAAAAAAAAGATAGTACGATCCAAAAAATAAAATAAAAGCTATATGATGTAGTAATACTACTATTCGTCTTTTAACTTTCGATGATTTTATAATTTTTTTTTTCTGGCTATAATTTGGAATAGAATAAAATGAATTTGTCAGTAAAACTCAAGGAAATGTAACTCAAGAATCCCAAGTATCTTGTAATGAAATGCATTCAGTGAAAAGCATAACATACACTAAATATATGAAAAATAATAGACAATATATAAAAATCTGAAATTTAGGGTGGGAAGTGCCCCCCACCCCCTTGCCGACGCCCTTGTTATGTTTACACATTTAGAGGTGGTTAGGAAACAAACACACCGCCACAGAGTGGGTATGGAAAATTTAAACTATAAATTACAATGGAAGTTTCAAAAGAAAACAAACCTGTTATAACATCCAAACCATTTGCTTCAGATGATCTATTACTTCAAGTATCTTGTGTTTGCAAGAAAATGATGTGGCGCTAACTGTGAGTGCAGAAAAGCCACCAACTTGGTCTGTTCTCCAATGTGTGTGTGAACATTGTTGTGGGTTATGCTTAATGGCTTAAATTCACACATTTATACCGAGGAAAATTGTGTGGATCCATAAGCACTAGAAATTCTATAAATAATAATTTTAAATTGTTTTATATCATATTGTTACTTCTTTGGTAAATCTGATTATCTACTTTACATCTTGTAGTACATCTACTTCATTCACATGTTACATGTTACATGATGAACTATTCAAAGCTTAGTATAGTAAGTCACATTGCTCGCAATGACTGGGCAGCCGCGTCACACGCTGAACATTTTTGCTTTCTCCCCCTCCTCCTCAGCGTTAGCATAAATAAATAAAACTGAACATCAGTAGATTCAAAAAGGTATAAGCTATAACTTTTATTGGAATTTTTGTATATAAAAATATATAGCGCAAAACTCGAAAGTTTCTAAGTAAAAATTCTACTATTTCCACAAATTTTCTTAAATTTATGAAGAACTATGAGATTTAACGTAAATATGAAGTTAATAAATATTGTAGTCCATTTAATTACAAACAAAACGGAAAAAAGTTGAACTTGCTCCGATCATTAGTAACAAAGATAATGACTGTACTGTAAATATGAGCAATTTGAACCTTTGAGAAGAACTGGGGCGGAAGCTCCAGGGCTTTTGTAAAAATGTTCCTCTTGTAGTAGTCCATCAAAGGGGTGGAATTCAGCTTTACCCTAATTATTTCCGATTCAAAACCTTTATTGACTGGGCTAAGAAGTTCACTCCTAGCTCATAACAATTCAATCAATCAGATAAAAATGTCACTATTTTCGCTGCTTGACTTCAAGGTTATATGTCTAAAATTGGCCAAGAAACGTTCGTGCTCCAATCTATAATATCTCATTCTGTTTATATACATAACCATTCTAATGAGAATAACTGTATCCTTTCAATTCCATACGGTACGGATTGCAAACAAAAGTGTATGTTACATTGAAGATCAGCGAAGGACCGAGCCGCCGTAACTCAGTGGTAGTTTGTAAATCATAAGTAAATAAACATGTTTTTATAAAACAAAAGTGGTAGAGCGTCGGAGTAGCATTCGGGAGGTCGTGGGCTCAATCCCAGCAGCCCACCATCCTGACTGAGATGTTTCCAGGGTTTTTCCTCACTCACAGCAGACAAGTGGCGGGATGGCACCTTGCACATAGGCCCGGGTTGGCACCTCCCCAAATCCTTTCCCCTCCCCTATCCCGGCCTGAGCCTTAGATGCCTAAAGGCCATAAAGAGAATTCAGAATCAGTGAAGACCGGTGGTTGTTTCTTTTGATTATTGCACGATATAGGAGAGAGAGGCCGGAAATAGTTGTTACAAGAAATTAATTTTGTAATGTATTTTGCTTGGCTCAGTCTTTCTGTAGCTATTTCACTCGTTTGTCACTTGCCTCGCACCTTCAGTTTGATTGGCTGTAGAACAAGAAAACTTAAGCTGCAAATTTTTTCGTAAGTTTCTGATCAAGCGTTAATTTATATTAGTATTTAACGCTTGATTTATCAATTGAAGTTGTGTTGAAATTATATATTATTTGACTTATTATTTTGCTTGAATTTTATGCTACCACGGATACGATGAAACTCCCGTGCGCTGGTCTTTGAATTCTTTTCAATTAAACATATCACTGCAATTCTTCTGCGTAATATTCGCAATTGTTTCCCTCACAACTTATCACCTATAACTAAGAGAGGTTAATGAGTTTAAAATAGAAATGATGCCATTAGTCACGAGAGAGAATCCATTTTCCATTTCAAACACTTCTAGATTTACGTTATAAGAAGATGTACCCAGAATTTCATCCAGTTAACCTCTTGAGTTGTTAATTTGAAAATTCTCCAAAACTATCTTCTTACTACTTGCACTTGCTAGTTTATTCCATATATCTGTTCTGTCATCCCTCCCAACAAAAAAATAGTAAACATTTTCTTATCAGAGTAAGCGTTTGTTCATGCATTGAAATTCCTCGCTGCTGGACTATTTTAGTATCCTTAATTCATACATAAACATAAGAAGAAAATATCGTATTAGTTACGACATTTCGAGGGCCACATCTGCGGGTCGAAATTGATCCTTTCATGAGTTGCAGGTTGCCGATTCATAGTTTAAAGCAGGGACCCTTTTTGTCAACGGGCGGCCAAATTTGTTAAGCAGGGTCGCATTATAAAGGATCAACTCAAAAGTAATAAAGAAAAGTACTAATGTTTTGCACTTGTTTTAGATGTTCATAAAATCTATTGCAATAATCACGACAGGAATGTAACGATTGAATTAACTTCTACAGACTTTAAAGTACAAATATATTGTGACTCGACATTAATTTTCGTCCATGCAAGGCGAGAAATAAAGTGTTTTCCATATTAAAACAAGAATTACTCTTTGAGAAAATGGGTCCAAAATGTCTGCTGCCACGCTAAAAGCTACAATGAAGGAAACGTACAAAAATAACGATAAATCTGCTTACAACCTTAAGTGAGTGGCTATGAACAATCATGCATAAAAATACGAGTATCAGTTTTCTAAACTAATAGAAAAACTCATATTCATTGTCAGTTTAAAACAATAAAGCTGGAGAAAATGTATATTCTTTACATTGTTCTCTAGTTATTGTAGCCAAATGTCACAGGTGAAACGCGGATATTTTACTTCTTTACCAACACAGTTTTCATGGAGCCAAATGTGACATTTTTCCACATGCATTTCTCTTTTCACATTCCTTTATTAATAGGTCACTGTGTATCGTAATAAGTGGTAGATTCAGTACCTGTTGATGTATAATTACAGTGATCATCTTTGCTGTCTCTGCTTGATAAATGAAGTCCTATAGCTTCGCCTCTACGTAGTTCCTTATTTGTTCCTTTTGAAATTTCTCTCGCACTGTTAGATGTGGCAACGTAATTCATTGAATTACAGTATGACATCTGCTCCTCTAATATAATTCACATTCTCCATGTTAAATTTAAGAAAATAATAAAAGTAATGAAACAAATTGTTCCTGGGTATAGTGCCCTACATAGATGGATTTGCATACATTTGGGCTTCATTTCAATCGTTATTTCAAAACTAAATGAATGTTTTCAGGCTATTTCATCCTTATCCCAAACTAGTGCTACATACCATTATCTCCCACAATAATACATTTACGGTAAACCTGACTTCAGACAAATATTTACAGCAAAATTCTAGTCCAGAATAACATATTACACAACCCCCTTCCCATTTAAGAAAATCAACTGAAATTCAATATGGCGGACTTCAAGATGACGGCCATGAGAAACATTCAATACAACGAGCTTTCCACCCAGTACCAATTACTTTCAACAATTTAAACGAATAAGGCTATGTTCACACTTTTTGACAATTCTACATTTACCACTAACATTCTTTACAACTAACAACATACCTGGATCTCTCTTTGACGATTGGCATTGCTTTCATACAATTTTCGGTCAAACGACCTTGCAATAGAATTTTATGGAAAATATATATATATATAAAACGTAGTCGCCTCGAACACAAACAGTTACGTAATTAGAATATATTTATTGCCAGATCAGAAAGTCCATGGAAAGATCTATAAAATGACATCGGTTATGAAAGTCTAGGTCAAGGAGTTTTCTATAAAATTCGTGAATGGATAAGTAAAAAAAAAAAAAAAAAAGGTTACAACAACACAGCATAATCAGGGAAGTGTCACCAGGAATTTTCCCAGGACACGAAATCTGTAACAGGGCCATAACTCAACTCATAGTGCACAGAAATCTTTGAAACAAAAAATGTTCATACCAAAGCGCATGGGCGGAATCACGTGGTGATGCTTCTGAAATCAAGGGCATTTCGGAAATACTCCTACGGAGGCAACTTCAAAATTTTAAACAGCAGCAGCGGTTGATTTTGCCCCCATTGAAACAATCACTAAATTTTGAACAACTTTTATAAGAAACACTTTTCGATAGCTCACACCATTTGGCAGCTAGAAGACCTAATTTGTGATCAAAATTAACATGGTGTAGAGGGGTTTCGGGACTTTTGCATGCTGTAACTCAAAGGAAATAGTAAATAAAGGTTCCAAACTAAAGTGAAATACCAATTGGGAAATATGCGGAATCAAAAGGTGAATTTTTCAACAACAGGGACGTCCCGGGAATACTGTTACGGAGGGGGGGGGCGACTTCAAAACTTTTAATATAAACAACGGTTGATTTTGCTTTTTTTTTTAAACAAACATGAAATTTTGAACAACTTTCAGTTGCAACATTGTTTAATATCTCGGAACGTTAAGCAATTACAAGAGTTAATTGGTAGGTCAACATTTAATTTACCAAGTAGCTCTTGTAACTGAAGACTTTTAAAAATATTTCCTCTGAAAGTTGTTCAAAATTTCACGTTTGTTTCAAAGAAAGCAAAATCAACCATTTAAAATTTTGAATTTGCCCTCCGTAACAGTATTCTCGGGACACCACTGTTTTCACAATTTCACCCTTTGATTCCACATAACCAATTTAGTATTTCACTTTAGTTTGGAACCTTTATTTGCTGTTATTTTTTTTTTTTTTTTAGTTACAGCATCTAAAAGTTCCGAAAACCCTTGTTAATTTCCAACATCAATTAGGTCTTCTAACTGCCAAATGGTATGAGCTACCAAAAAGTGTTTCTTCTAAAAGTTGTTCACAATTTATCACTTGTTTCAATGGGAGCAAAATCAAGTCCTGTTGCCATTTAAAATTTCGAAGTTGTACCCCCCCCCCTTCCCCCGCAGAAGTATTCCCGAGATTTCAGATTTCAGATTCTGATTTCAGAAGCATCACCACGGGATTCCGCACATGCACTTTGGTTTGAACATTTTTTGCTTCACAGATTTCTGTTTACTAGGAGTTGAGTTATGGCTCTGTAACGGATTTCTTGCCTGACAACACCCGTACACCCCTGATAAAATGAAGGGGATAAGTTCTTAGTAAAATTAATGAAATTGAGATAACTAAATCTAGTATTCATGTGATATTTGCAACTTCGGGTACTAACAATTCAAAGCTGATCTAAAGATGGATAAAATTTCAAATATATTTTAACCTCTCTTTTATGACAATAGAAACAAGCCTTATTTTCCTCCCCAACTTTACCGTTTATCTTCAGGAGATAAATATTCCCGGAGATGGTGATTAACATTCAATCTAAGAGCTGCCCACGTTTGAATTTGATTTATTTTTAAAGTCCCTTAGGCAACTTTGGCTCAGACCCGATGATGATGGAATGATTGGTGGATGATTGCTGGAATGAAGAAAGTGAGAGTAAACGGGAGAATCCACAGAAAACACAGTATTTGTCCACCATAAAGCCCACGTGGCACGAGCAGAGTTTGAACCGATGCGCCCAATGGCCAGAGGTGTGAGCTCTAATCATCGATCCACCGTAGCCCCAGCTGCCTACGTATTTTTCGAATTTTTGCTTTTGTTCGATCATAGATATTTTGTAACTTTGAAGTTGCTAGTTTTAAGTGTCGAGGAATTGACGAGTGGGTTGATAGTAACAAACTGATATATACACTGCAGGGTTCAATTCTGTAAACCTACATTTTTTCTTTCTTTTCCTGTGTAAAGAGAAGTGACAAAATGGATGACATACGGTAGAAGTGCGATAGACCGGCATCCAACAGTCCGGAACACCCGATTGTCCGACACCATCCCAGTTTTTTTTTTCCTGTAAACGCTTGTAAACGACAGTTGAAAGCGCTTGGAGTGGTTTGGAACCACTCGGAAGTGTCCACTACGCGTCTGCTACTGTTAGACGCAATCAGCATTGTTCGGAATCAATCGGAAGCGTTCGGACTTTACTCGGCTGTCACTACACACAGGTTTAGTTCATTGTATTCGCTGTACGCCTTAGCGTATACCAGTAGTAGGAGGCACCGCCCGATAGTCCGGCATTTTCGGTAATCCGGCACCGGTCTGGTCCCGAACGTGCCGGACTATCGGACTTCTACTGTAATAATAAAAAGGATGGCATAATTATAATCTCGTTGTTATTATTGAATGGTGAAAGGAGGAATTGTGATAATGTGAAGATGGGAAGGATAAAGGACTGAAGGGATGAGAGGAAAAGGAAAAAAGGGAAAGGTTATGGGCCTAGGGCGCCTAGACGCTTAAATCCGGCCCTGAAGATGGAAGGATTTGGTGGAATGAAAACAGTAGGAGGAAACGGAAGAGCCTCGTAAAAACTCACACACCACCACAAAGAACACATGTGGGATCGAACCTAGGACCTCATTTGGCGTTTAAATATATTAATTTAGCAAACTGTCAGGCGTATTTCATATACGGACTACGAAATTCGTGGAATATTCCTCACATATTGCATTCACCGTGTAAGACAACCGTCAACAGCACAAATCGGTAAACTCATAAACCATTTTGAGGAACAAACAACTAATTGTATGTCAAAAGACTTTTTTTTTTCATGTATCTGTGTTTGTTAAGTTCAGAAACCTAACAATTTAAAACAAGTATTTAGTACCCTTAATTGTAAGATGTATAACGAGTTTGACTTACCTCTCAATCGTGTTGGTTTGTGCCGTCAAACAAGAAACAACGAAATGATGCAAATCGCTTCTTGGGCGATGCTTTGTTAAAATGAAGGCTATATTCGTTCCTCGCGGTGAATACGTAACAAATAGCATGGAGCACAGTTCACTGCAGCATCTGGTATTTCTTGGTTTTTCCCCAGGACTATATGTTAATAAGAATTATTTTAAGAGAAATAACAGATTAAATATGGTACGTGGGTACACTAAAAGAAAAATAAATAATTTTCTCACCAACTAGAAACAAAAGTAAACGCTTCTCACGTAAATGAACAACGGTAAAGTAATTTAGAAAAAAAAATATGGATGGTTTGTTTCCTCCACGTGTTGTTTCGATCAAGGTCAAGGGCTTGACGTGATTCAACTAACGTAGAAATGAACTCATAATCATCCACTCGCAATACGAGAAGAGAACAAAAGCATGGAAAACAAAAGAGAAAATTGAACAATTTTAAAATAATTCTCCTGCACGCATGAAAGCCACTTTACTAAAATATGAAATTAGATGTGAGATGTTATTGTCAGTGGAGGTTAGGTCCCATTATCATACAGACTCACGAACAAAGCTAAGCTAGGGTAACCGGCTCTATAACACTTTGCTGCAGTGGCGTAACTAGGATATTTGCCTCCCTTCTGCATGGAAACTTAGGGCCCTTGTCCTAGGTTCCTAGGTCCCCTCTAGAAGAATCTCGCACATGAAATTTAAGCATTTTTTTCCGTATATAAAAACTACACACTAACAAGGAGAAGTAGCGAAGTGGTACCTCCCCCCCCCTCAACAAATAATATATCAATTAAAATGTCTCATTGAGTACTACAGTATATTGCCGAAAGATTAGATTGTCCAAATATCTGGTAACAGTTATAGCCGCTAGAGGGCCATGAGGTTTTTAGGCTCCTTCTCGTGTCCTGCTCTACCTAAGATCACTGTTCTTGACTCTATGACTCGGTTGCACAAAATATTTAATCCTGATAAACGATTAAATCTACACATCATATATAAAATATTTGTAGAGATATAAGTAGCGAATTCCCATTCTTTCCTCTTTCCATGTCACATCTACCGTTCTTTTCTAAAATCTAGTAACTCTTGTTTTTTTTAGGGGAAATTAGGTTTTACAGGTTTTGTACTGCACTGTTTATGGTGCATGCTATATGTATTTTTTGTTTGATGTTCTCTTTCTAATTGTGTAATAATTTAACATAGTGTCATTTGAAAAAAATATATATATACTGAGTTGGAAACACTGTAATACTTATGACAACATGATGAATAGGAATGAATAGCCAGTACATTCTATATTAAACCGTGCATGTTTCATTTTGATTACTCAATCGAATATGAAAAAAATTAATTAAATACGTCAATGTTTCCATAGTCCAACTTCATGATCCTATTGAATTTTTTTAGCCATGACTTGGAGAATTATGACCATCACTAGCTACAGCTTTGTCAAAAGTAATACCTTGTAGTGCACTATCAAATCCAAATTTCAGATTAATTTTTAACCCGTTTCACAGTAGAGAAACATTCGTGATAAGTTTTCCTTGATTCATGAAACACCCATTGACCTTTTATTTTCAATCAAACAAGCTAAGCAATGGTTTTATTCTAAACACAACCAAAACCCCCCGTATAAAGTATAATTATATATATCCAGAAGAAATAGTTAAAAACATAGGGACAAATGGAGGTTACTAAGCGAATGCCGGGCCCTGCTAGTTTCAGAGTCAAAGTTATAGATATTCCCACCGGTGTCCATGACTATTCCAACGGTGTATGGCTTATCTCTGTCGAACTTGTGGCTACTGAAATCTCGTACGGGCACAAATGAGGAATACTAAGTGATTGAAAAGGACCTGCCAGTTTTAGATTCACATTCTTTGTTTTCCTTACCGTTACAGAACATGACGAATCCAACTGTGTATAGACCATTTCTGTCGGACTTGTAGTTTCTGAGATCTAGAGGGAGTGGTGACTGACTAACAGACAGACAGACAGGACAAACCTACTGACGTTTATACGGGTGCTTTAATAACTCAAATAATTGTACTTAATATTTACTGTACAGCTCAAAATTTAATTCCGGAATCTATTATCATCAAGAGGTATTCTCATTAAATTAAGTGGATATCATTTACCTTATAAAAGACGTACATTCTTCCTCACCGTTAGCAATAACACTTCATGGAAATAAACATACAGATTCTCTGTATAGTCAGCAATATTTTCATGGCAGTGACCATTTTCTTCCTAGTGTATTTAGTCTCTCGCCTAATTTTCATTTTCGTTGGCCTTCATTTGTTCTTTTTCAATTTCCTCTTCTTATTTCCTCAGAAAAGTCTAGTTCTCACATCTTTATTCCAAACCCGAAATATTGTTTCTCAACCTCTTTTCTATCTTACGAACAACTTTCTTGAATTATTATGAATTTTACTTAAAGCCTTTAGGCATCTTAGGCTCAGACCGAATAGAGGAGGGGAAAGGATTCGCGAAGGTGTCGGCCAGAGCTTATGTTGAAAGTGCCTTCGTAGCATTTACCTGGTATGACTAAAGAAAACCTTAGAAAAACCTAAGTCACAATGGTCTGCCGCTGGGATCAAACTCACGACCTCCCGAATGCTACAAGAATACTCTAACACTGAGCTACGGCGGCTCGGTGTAAAATACTCTATTTTCTTCTTTTCTACATCTAAGAGTCGTCTCAGAGTCAGAGATAAGGTCGCACAGTTCGATGATTTTGGTGAAGATCTTTTGAGATTAGTTTCCCTCTGGGTTGGATTAGCTAACTCCTCATTTTTTTTTCTGTGTTTCCACCAATTTTCCTAGTGGTCTGTATTACTGTTTCATTTATACTGTATATCTGTTTGGTCTTTGAGTTTGACATATTCATCCGACCGTGTTCTTCAGTATATACTTATCATACGTATCACCTGGATAACGTTGAAGTCCTTCTTTGCAAAAGATGTCACATCATTTGAAGAAGATAATATAGGTTCAGAAATCACAAGACGTTGCTGTACTGAAACTAAAATACATTGTAGAAGGAATTCACGCAATAACGGTGAGTATATTCCGTAAAGCAGTGGCAATATTGCACGGGGTATCCGCTTGTGTATGGATATTAGTTGTGATCAGCTTGAAGTATTGTAATATGCGTTGTATTTAATTTCGTTTCATTTGAACTTTTGGCCTCCACACGCTTCTATTGCGCAAACAGTAACTGCAATATTATCAGCATATCATGCAATGTACAGTCACCTTCTTGATTAGGCATCTATATTTTACGAAATGAAATTAATACCATTACGAAATATGTAAAGGCTCAGAGATCTGGAAATCCGTTAACAGAATCATAATCTCCGTTAATTTTAATGGATCTTACATTAGTAACGATTGTGAAGATATTCAAAATCTGAAGCCGCTAGTATCATATCTTCGTGTGTCCCACCCATATCTCCCTCGTCTTACGTCTGTATATGTATTTCTGTAACATCTCTACGTGTATGTCTACCTTCACACTTCTCTGACCATCTCGCCGGTTTTTTTTCGAATATCACAGTGTATTCGGAACGTATACATTATATTACGTTCAGCCAAAAGTAGTTTGCTACAATCATATTCAGAAAAGACAGTTATAAAGTAATTTTGATTTATCCGCTGTGTTAGTATGACACTGAAATCGCACATCATCTCTTCTTAGTCATACTCTATCAGTTAGTTGAATATCCAAATAAGAGTATAGAGTCCAGTGTTAGTCTGGGCATGAAATGTATTTATACATCATAATCAATATATTTATAATAAATATAAGCCTGGTTTGTCCGTTGTGCCGCTAAAACTCCGCAGCCCCATGGGGTCAAACGGTATAGTAGCCCTCCATCCCCCATTTATGAAGAAGGTTTCGGTTTGGAATTGCAGGGGTTGGGTTCGGAAATATGGGTGTCAAAAGAGGTCATCGCACCAATGCACTTCTTATGAGAAGTCGGTGAAGCAGCTGGGAATCGAGTGCCAAAATGTTGAGATTGGCCATAATGTTCCTTAATATTCTAGAAGGTTCCAACATGTTCCCAGAATATTCTAGAATCTTCCAGACATAACTAGAATGTTCGAGAATGTTGAAGAATGTTGAAGAATGTTCTAGAATATTATAAATTCTTCCAGAGGCTTGAGAATGTTATAGAATGAGCCAGAATGTTATAGAATCTTCCAGAAGGTTCGAGAATGCTATAGAATATTCCAAAATGTTCAAGAATGCTCTAGAATGTTCGAGAATGTTTTAGAATTTTCCAAAATGTTCGAGAATGTTTTCGAATGATTCCAGGATGTTCGAGAATGTTCTAGAGCACCGAAGGGACTTCCGGTTTCGTAATGTTCGAGAATGTTCCAGACGGTTCTAAACCATCGAACGGATATCCTGTTCCGGAACTCTAGAAACCGTAAATGGAAGTCCAGAATCTTCTGGAACATTCTCGAATGTTGCATTATTCTGTTGTGGTGGGAATACATTCCAACTCAGAAGGGTACATAGAGGGGATGGTGAGACGCATGCGTCACTATACTTTTTGGAAATAGATTAGAACGGATGAACGAAAAGTGAAAGTGATAGAAAGTCAAATGAATTTCAGTGAAAATTTTTAAACGTAATTAGTGAAAGTGTAACATTTTATTTATCCCGCACCAACGGGCGATTATATCAGCTAGTTATGCATAAAATTACACTAATCGAAAGGTTGTATAGCACAGTGCTGTAAGGTACTTTCTTGTCATTTTAAGATGTTGCGATGTTTGTTAGAATAATTACGTTGAAATAGAATTTTACAAAGATTCTTGTACTGCGTTCGCTGGGACTATTTTTACAATATAACAAACGTTTCTTTCCTATCATATAGAACATACTTTGTAGTTTAACGTATTGCAATGTATTTGGTTCGATTTCGGCTAATGTCTTACCCTACTGTGTCATCCAACGCTTCAATTGTACATATACATTCCAATTTCAGGGAAGGTAATGAATATTACAGAGAAATGTCCCCCGATTGGCTACTATTAAAATTTATTATAAGAGGGACAAAAGATCACTTTAGAAACAAGCAAATCATACATCAACAAAACTATGAGATGGCCGGATAGGTTAAGTAAAGTTCAGATTCCTTTGACGAGGGAATATCGAAAGTGCAGCCCATATGAGATGTTAATAACTAAATGTAGAAAGTTCTCGGTTGCTAATGTTCATTATATTTCAGAAAGAACAAATCAAGCCTAAGCTTCTATAGGTACAATAGTTTACAGTAATATGTACCATAGTTTATTTACATTATAACAAGTCCAGTAATGATTTCCTGATTTCCATATTTCACATTGCAAAACACACTCAACGTAACCAACTACAGTTTACCTTGTCCCAGACGAACAGTGGCAATAGTCGACATCCTGGTAGCTATAAATTACATATGTCAATAATTGTACAAATGCAACCATACAGGCGTATAAACCTTCCAGAAGACGGTAAGTAAAACATACATCGAAGGAACAATAGATTTCACTCATTTTTTTTTAAAGAAAAAGAAAGAATAACTTGATGCATAGATATTTTAGGTTTGTTGTAGTTGCCTACTTTTAATATTCAATGGAATAGTTGTCCTAAGTCATTATGTTGAAAAAGTATAACGTTTAACTGAAGTTCATTGTAAAACTCTTACAAATTCACTCCCTCCTTCTTGGAAGCGAAGCTGCCCTTAAACCATCCATGATAAGAAATATTAATGAAATCTCATGACTCTTATAGAAATCCAAATAACAAAACCATAACCTAATCACATGAAATCATATCACAAATTCACAACAAATATCAAACTTTAACCTGATTACATAAAATCATATAATACATTCACCACATTAATCCATCCATTAATCTTGTTGTTCATTATACCATTATACTTCATACATGCATCATAATACTTCATCAATTCACAAAGATACATGACATATAATACAAGACAATAATTACAATAAGTCAAATCAACAAAATAATTGTTAAAATACACTAGTTCCCACATTGAACATGAATATGTTTCCTCTAGGTCAATTTAAGTCATATCCAGTTGTAATGTCCTGGCTAGTTTTTTGCACATCAAATTTCTTATAGTTTATCCATATCCCTCACATTCAAAATGTTTCTTTGGGATAGGAATTCTTTGTGATCTTCGCACTTCTACTCCAGTATGACCTGGTATATTAGATGGAATATTTTGTTTATTAGGTACTTCTGATGTTGTAGTTTGCCACCAGAAATCGGACATATTTATTCCTGGATTATCGTTCAATGTTGTTGTTCTAGACCTGGGTGCCACCGGATGTAAGTGTACTCTTCTGATTCTATTATCTATTTCCACTTCCAACATTCTTGCCCCAATTATCTTTATTACTCTTGCTGGCAAAATCTTAGGCTGACGATTAGGTAGATTCTTAACATATATTTCACTACCTGGTGTAGGCAATTTTGGATGTGTGTGTTCCTCTGGACTTTTAAGTTGTACGTGAGATCCCAGAACAATGTCATAATTAATCAGCATAATGAACAACTGTTAATTCAAAAACTAGGTTCATAATATTGTTGAAAACAGCAAACATTTGGTATTGTTATTGTTGTTCATAGTTTTCTTTAAGATGTCTGTTTTGTCAGTTGTCCTACTTAACAGCTACTTAGACCTATACGTCACTGTATGCGATTTTAACATTCCGTTCTATGAAGATTAGGTATCACATTTACTAGTAGTTCTTCCATTTCTTTTTTTGCTGGGGTGGAGAGGTGCATGACTTGAGATAATACACTCGTTAGCCACCCTGAAACAAATGCTATTCTCGGCGTATCACTGAATGTTGTCTTTTCTGAAGACTTTCTATCATTGAAGGGGTGGTTATACAGAATTTTATGGTGGGCACTTCATGGTTCAGAAAAATTATTCAATTGATATTACCGTGAATATTATACAGTGTAGTGAATACTATGATAAAACACGAAAATCAAAGAGCATTCGAGAAAAGTCAGGTTATTTTTTTCAATCATCTGTGATTTTCTTGCAAATATACCTGCGTAAATTGATGCTTCAAGAAATGGCGATACGTGCTCACCTTGACTATGATGCATAAGGTTTGTAATGCCTAACTCAATATAAATGATAAAATGAATTGTATGGGCGGTAACAGCAAACTCTAACTCAATATAATGAGGGGAATGTTGTGGGTGTGTCTTCATTGATCTGATGATCTTTATTTCTTCTTGTTTAACGTTAAAAGTTGGTAAATTAAAGACAAAATAGTCTAAAACTTAAAATAATTGCAAAGCAGTTATAGTAGATTGAGGAAAGAAGTTACACATTGTGGAGTAGTTAAAAGAAACAGAAAAGAAAAAATTTGCACAACACTGAAAATCATATACACTTAAAGTGCACATGTCCAGAAAAAGTTCACAATATGTTTCAGTTTTAGTGCATAATATATGAATTTTAGGTGAAATTAATATAAACTACACCTCATTTTTAGTGCACCACATATCAACTTTGGGTGTGTACTGTGTTCGCACCCAATACATGCACAAAAAGTTCACTTAAGTGTCAAATGTACTAAAACTGATCTGAAAACGTACTCCAGATAATCTGAACTTCAGCAAATAAGAACTTAATGTGTTCAAACTGTGCTCTAAGGGTAAGAAGCCAATAGATAGATACATTGAGCACACAAAAACACTAACATTTTTCAGTAGGTTCACATAAAATTCATATGCGTTCATATAAAATTCATTTTTGGTGAAGCGTTTGTGTGCTTTTTGTGCCAAGAGATTCTCAGTGAATATATATTTCATATTCATGCTCAAACTGAAGGAAGTACATCAAACTAAATGTACAGATGACACCTCACTCAAATGCGAGGGTAAGGAACTCGCTTCTTTTTTGCTTAGTGTCCGCACCTCCTGCTGAGTTTATGGCTGTAGTAATCCTCCTGCTCTTTTCTATGCAGGGTTCCCCGTCCAGTTCTAATACTTACCAGACACTTCTCAATTCATTAAAGTACAAAAGACTGTCAAATAACTAATAAAGGACACTAGGCGTGGAGCATCGCTCGAAAACATACTCGAGTGGCCCATATATTTATTAATAGTGATTTATTTTCTTCCACCTGTAGCCCTCCATCCTATAATTATCGCATATTCATATTAAAAAATTGAATATGGGTAGTTGTAGAATGTAGACTCATTACGATATGCGGCCTGAGCTATAGTTGACTAAAGGCCTTAAAATAAATTCAATTCAATTCATTATGATATACTACATAGTCTGTCGACATTGTTAATGTTTCATTGTTTGTGTTTGTGTGTTTGGATGAGTGTTTCTATGTATATGTATTTCCTGTGTATATGTCTATATATTGTTGTGTGTATAACTCACTTTGAACTGATATTTAAGGTTGATTGAAATAAAAGGTATATCGGCTTTAACTCCGCCATAATAAATAAGGGGAAATAGATATCTCAGATGTACATTCACTAATTCAGTCACAACCTACCCATTCCCCGTAATCCAGGTGGTAACGTCAGTGACTTCTGTTCGAGTGAATAGGCACACGGGTTCGAAACCAACGACCGGCCATTCTGTCCGTCTCCCCACGTTTTACCAGCCGAATGCCGGGTGGTAACTTAAGTAAGGAACCTACCGCTACCTTCCCCATGCTTCCTCCTACCTTATTCCCAGCCTGAGTCATAGATGCTTAAAGTCGTTAAATAAATTCAAATAAAAAAAAATCAGACCCAGCGAGATAATCCATTGAACGGAATGGTTCCAGTTCACTTTACCAAAAATTATAAGCTTAGAAGGTCACATGTTTATTCAGGATTTTAATAACCCAATCAACTAGACCCAGGTCTCGTGGACTATTGGTTATGCTCGTTGACTTCGGATAAGCACGAGGTGGCGGGGGAACTTCGAGCACTGCTCAAGTCGGCTGTCCGGACAGGCTTTCTTAGGTTTCCGCCAGTTTTAAGAACCGAATGGCGGGATGGTACCTAGAAACTAGGCCCTGACTGTTGCCTTCATTTTTCTTTCACCATACTAATAAAATAATTACAGGTGACCTCCTATAACCCTAAGACACTCTAAAGGTCAGATATGATGAAAAATTTTTTTTCTACTTCTTCAAGTCGGTTGACAAAATAAGTGAAAAAGAATTTTGACCTTGACCATTAACCTTCTGGGGATGTGTAATTCTGAGAACGGCTTCAAGCAAACTTTATCTCGCTTGTGTAATAAAGAGGACGGCGTGAATGCACTCGCCTACAAGAAGTTGTTTGCCTGCGTGAGTCACATCAAGAGATTACAAAAGAAATGAATGATAGTTGTGCTGAGTTCTTAGGTGGAACATACTGAAGCTTTCTATGATTGTCTTAGAAAATTACGTTAACCAAAACATCAGTTAGTAAAACGTTGGCTTCGTATTCGAAAGGTCCTGGGTTCTATCCCTGCGGCCGACCATTCTGACAGGTCTAGCCAGGTTTTTACTATCACACCAGACAAGTGGTACCTTCAACTTAGGACTTGGCCGACCCTTCCAGCATCCTTTCTCCTACTCTTCCCAGCCGGAGCCATAGCTGCCTAAAGACAATACATCAATTCAATTCAATAAACAAATTAAATCTTTTCCTTCTGAACTATGGTCCAAGTTCTCAGAAACTTCCGTCTTTACTACAAATAAGTGCGAGGCTTCTATCTGTTACTATCTACTCCAGCAGTAATTGCTTATTTCTTGAGCCAATTTGAAATATTCCTAATCGAAATTTAGCACATTTGTAGGTTTCCCGCTACATATGCAACCAGAGATGTATTTAAGGGATAGGTCCTCCCCTCCCACGAAATTAAGAGTTTAATGCAGAATTAGTATAATTTTATTAGCTTCTTCGTCACATTGTTTCATTACGTTCCGTATAACTTCCCTGGCTTCACTATGAATAGTTTGTCATTTTTTGCACGTTGAAGGCATTATCGAAGAGATAACAAAGTCGCACGGAGCAAAGACGCATTAGAAAAAAATCACAACAGCACCGGACCAACACTCACGCTACATTGACTGAATCTCTGAGATGACAATTTTCATACGTCTGGCAGTCGTGAAATTTCGCTTGGGTCGGGAGAAGAGAGGAACATTTTTGAGTACTGGACTCGTCTGAAAGGAAACGGAAACACACTTCTTGCATCGCACTTCGTCACCCCGCGTACGCAAACAAGTCAGACACCATCGGACAACGGATATATGAGCCTTTAAACTGATACAGTATCTCAAAAATAGGCGTTTTACCCAACAGATCAGTAAGATGCCCATTGATTTGGGGGGGAGGGGAAAGGTATAATACATTATAATTAAGATATATGGCATTAATATTGAAATTAAAATGAGAAACTTTATGTCTACATTATTTATATTACGACTAAAATAAATGGACAAGTATGGGCATTTCCACCACCTCTGAAAATATTTGTTAGAAAATACACCTTGACGACATCTGCCTGAAAGTAAAGAAGATTTCTCTCTCTCTCTCTTATGTGATAATGGAACACACCAATTTAATCCAGAAATAACTTCACGTTTTGTGTTAAATAATATAAAAATATGTTCTTTAACAAGTACATTCTATTAAACATGAACTGAGTATCCGTTGCTCAGTTAGTAAAGCTTCGTGTTCGGTAGATTCTGGGTTCGGTCTACGCAGCAGTTATGTTGACAGCATTTTATGCAGGCTCATCCTTAATCATATGTACAAAGTTACTTCTGGGGTGGTCCTTTCGAAACTAGATCCTGGCCGACTTCTTTTAAACATACTCCCCCCACTCTTACTCCGGGCTGACCCATGGTTACGTAAAGGCCATAATGATATTCAAATTCTATTGAATTCTTAGGCAGACTCAGGGCCGCATTTACCACTAGGCCCGGGCTCAGAGGCATAACTTTCAAAGGGGCGCACTTTAGAAGGAGAAATTAGAAAACTATTTAAAACGCGAGACAAAAACAAAAAAAAAATAGCAAGAAACTTTAAGGATCATATTTGACCTGGGCAACCTCTCGTATATAACTGATTTCTGATATATCTAATTTAAAGTTAGGTTAATTTACGATCAAATATGTTAACCAAGCATTAGCGCTTATATTAGTACTATTTTCCACCATATTTTTGCCTTTCTACACATCAATCATCATTTTAGTCAATGCTACATATCAGTCATCTATATACTGCCAATGGGCAACATGTACTTTGTGTTCACGCACTCGATACGCCTGAAGGCGTAATTTACGCTAGATTTTTTGTATATGAGGAAAGTTAAAGTGACTTGTCCTAACCTGTTTTCGTAGGCCCGCAATGGATACCGTGTGTTCGAATCCTGCTGTCGACCGTCCTGACAGGTTTTCCAGAGTTTCCTTCAGTTTCACATCACGAGCGTCAGAATAGTACCTTAACTAAGACACCGGCCGTTAGACCTATCCTACCATACCCTAACCCGGTTTGATCCAAAGGGGCTATAGACCTTAAAATTTAAAAGATATCCTAACTTCCTTTTTATGAGTAGAAACAAGTCTTATTCTTTTTCCCTAACTTGATCTTATATCTTCAGAAGATAAATACAGGGGCTTTCTTTCTTCACTGGCTCGATACATAGATGGGACCTTCTCCAAAAAATGTACTTTACACCTACAGATTCTATCCAACAGACCCAATGACCAACTTGCCACGACGCCTGTCGAACATAGAAAGAAAACTGGTGTAGAATTATTGAAACTTTGTGTAATACTGCAAATGATACTGATGAAAAACAGTCAACGATAAGTAAATCAAGTGCTTTAAAACACAAGTTGAATTCGCTTGAAACTGCATTCAAGGCCACCTTATGGCCTTTAATGCTGTTAACCGTAGATAGGTTTAATGCTGTTAACCGTAGAT
>JAGDQP010000908.1:0-33559 GCA_022664845.1 Lepisma saccharinum | reverse complement strand
TTAACCGTAGATAGGTTTAATGCTGTTAACCGTAGATAGGTTTAATGTTGTTAACCGTAAATTATAGTATGAAACCTCGGATCTGGGAAGGAATATAACTTACTATAAGTCGCCTCGTGGCTTTGTTGTAGAAATAAGAGACACTTTTAATGATTTAGATTTTAGAAAATGTGGAAACAGAAAAATAGAAGAAAGATTACGGATCAGACACTCAAAGGTAAAGAAAAAGATCTTCAATTTTAGTGAATCTACAAGTGAAGTTTCATTTACAGAGACTAAGAACTTCCGTATAAAGACTTTCAATGTGATATTAGCTTACCTTCATTCAGAGTTGAGGAGTCCCGGAGAAAAATTTACCAGCTTCATGATAAATTTAGATTTCTAGAACATACCAAAGACTAGAAGCATGAAATTTACCATGCACATGAGGAAGTTATTGAGTGTGTATACCAAGGATCTAAAGCTTACATTAATAGAAGAATGATTACATTGAAAGACTTTTTAATGTAAAATACTAAACAAAATGCTTGAGTTTGACTCATTAGGTTGACTTTTGGCCAGTTCGATGTGATTGATATTTATCCAAACATTGACATAGCTATAAGAATGGCGCTCAGCGCTCCTGCCACCAACTGCACGGGAGAGAGATCCTTCCGATACTTCGTCGTGTAAAGAATGATCATCAACTGGTCATGACAGACTAGAGTGACTTCACTGGTGCTGCTCACCATTGAGCCAAGGATGACCCAAGACATTGAGTATGATGATATAATAGACACTTTCGCCCGAAGGAAAGCAAGGAGGAAGGCGATTTATTATCTTGAAAGTATATAAAATTCTGTTTTATAGACAATAATTTCTAATGATAAATAAACAATAATTACTAACAGTATTTATGTATCATTTGGTCTCCCACCAGGCGGATAAGGGAATGCCGACTAGATGAAGTGGGTAGCGGAAATATTCCGGGGCCTACCAAACCAGTACTGCTGCCTTGCAGTTAGTAGAGGAATCTACAAAGGCTAGGGGAAGATAACCCCGAACAAAAATATCATGGTGAGGGTAAGCAGTATCATCATTACCACACTGAAGCTGAAGATGAATGACATCGGCAAGGCACAGAGATGGACAGAAGACGACATCTTGAATGTCTACCTTTACTGTGACGGCGTAGAGCTGACAACTCTACACCGCTGAAACATGTCAAAAAATAGTAACAGATGGTTCATGGACTCACCTGGGGTAAAATATTCCGGAGGTAAACTAGTCCCTCATTCGGATCTCCGGGCTGGGACTACTTCAGGGGGCTCCAAGAACAGGATTAAGAAGGACCTTAGAATAGGAACGCGGAACGTACGAAAGTTATATCAAACGGGCACTTTTCAGGTGGCGGTACGCGAGACAGAGAAGTACGTGCTAGACGTATTAGCGATACGAGAAGTTCGATGGGAGGGTCAAGATAGCATCCGACAGGGCAAGTACAATTTCTACTACGGTGGAACATAGCACCCACGATTTCGGAACATAATTCCTCATTAAGAACAGTATCCTTCAGGTGGTTCAGAATATAGAGCTCGTAAATGAAAGAGTATCATACGTTACGATATGTACTCGATGGGGCAACACGGTTTTAATAAATGTCTATGCCCCGACCGAAGTTGTTAATGATAAACATAAAGACATATTCTATGACGAGCTACATAGGCTGTTTGATCGAATTACGAAGTATAATTAGAAAATTGTGTTGGGTGATTTCAATGCAAAGGTAGGGAGGGAAGAAAAATATAGACTTACTATAGGCATATACAGCGTTCACGAACAGACCAACAACAATGGAAATAGATGATAACTTTCGCGATTTAGAAAAACCTAATGGTAAAGAGTATATACTTTGAATACAGAGACACATACAAATACACATGGGTATCTCCGGACGGCAAAACTCTCAACTAGATCGATCATGTATTAGTAGATATACGAAGACACACCAACAACGGAGAAAGCAACGGGTCAAAACAACTGAAATTCGAAGTTAAGCGATTAAATAATTCGAGCATAATAGAAGCTTACCAACTCAACCTCTCAAATAAATTTAAAATCTTAGCCAATTCCAGTAATAATAATGATGATATTAATTATGAAATTGATGTAAGTAAGATGTGGGATTCAATTCGTGAAACAGTTAAGAGTGCAACGAAAAAACGTGTAGGTGAGAAGAAACAGAAAAACAAACCTTGGTTTGATGAAGAATGCCTTATGCTTCATGAGGAACGAAAACAAGCAAGCAAAGATGGCTAAGTAATAAAAGCGAAGCAAATAACAACCACTACAGTAACGCGAAACGAAACGCCACACTCGGGTTCAGAAACAAGAAGCGAGAATATCTGACGCGGAAGATTCAGGAGATAGAGGAAAGCGGCAAGACAAATAACATACGAGATTTATACAAAGGGGTAAACTCGTTAAGAAAATGTTATCAGCCGAGGTTAGAAATGATTAGAAATGAACATGGAGATCTTCAGGCGGACCCGACTAAAATTGTCGATGTGTGGAAATGTTATTTCGACAAACTTCTTAATGTACACACGGGGAACAAACAGAGAAATTTAAGATCCATACCGCAGAATCGTGGATTCCCGAACCTAGCGGGATCGAGATCGAAATGTCGGTTAAGAAATAAAAAATAAATAAATAAAAAATAAAAGAATGAATTCACCAGGAATAGAAATATTCCAGTCGAATGAATTCAAGCAGGAGGAACGGAACTAATCAAGGAACTACATAAATTGATAAGTGTTATATGGAGAAAGAAGGAGCTCCCAAAAGAATGGGAAACCCCAATAATAGTTCCTATTTACAAAAAGGCTATAAATCGGAGTGTAATAATTACCGCGGAATCTCGTTACTTCCAACCTGTTACAAAGTATTAAGTAATATTATCTTAACATGCCTAAGTGTATACGTAGATGAAATAATTGAAGATCACCATTATGGATGAAGAAGAAATAGATCGCCGTTTGACCATATTCTTGCCTTTAGACAAATTTTGGAGAAGAAATGGGAATACAATGGGACATTTCAGTAGCTTTTCATTGATTTTAAGAAAGCATATGATTCTATCAAAAGGGAAAAGTTATACAGTATCCTGATACGATTTGAAATTCCGAAAAAAAAAATGGTTTAGCTAGTGAAGATGTGTTTTAGCGACCCCATAAGCAGAATACGGATAGGTAATAATATGTCATATAGTTTCAAGGTTCGCTACTGAAACAGGGAGATGCCTTATCACTACTACTGTTTAACTTTGCGTTAGAATATGCGATTTTAATAATTATAGGAGACAAAAAGAGTTATTCAATGGTTTGAATCAACTGTTCGTATACGCGGATGATGTAGATTTAATAGGGGACGATATAGATGCACTACAAAGCAACACCGATGTCTTAGTAGAAGCGTGCGATGAGATAGGTCTACAGGTAAACATAGATAAAACAAAATACATGATAACAAGCCGAAACACAGGGAATGAAGGAAATAAAAACATAAGAATTAGGGATGAGGTCATAGAGAAAGTTAACAAATTTAAATACTTGAGAGCATACGTAACAAGCAAAAATGAGGTCACGGAAGGAATTAAACATTCGTTTAGTATCGGGGAACGCATGTTTCTATTCAGTACAAAAACTTCTAACATCGCGATTAATATCAAGGAAATTGAAATTGAAAATATACAGAACGGTTATTCTGTCGGTAATACTTTATGGTTGCGAAAGTTGGATTACGACCGTAGCAGAAGAACATAAATTACGTATGTTTGAAAATAAGGGTTTGAGAAAGATATACGGGCCGAAACGGAACGAAGTGACTGGGGAATGGAGTAGACTGCATAATGATAAACTCCACGGACTGTACGATTCACCAGATGTAAAAATAATGAAATCGCGACGACTAAGGTGGGCAGGCTATGTAGCTCGGATGGGGGAAAACCAAGATTATATTCTGTCCTGGTTGGAAGGCCGGATGGAAGGAGACCATTGGAAAGACCGAGACGTCGTTGAGTGGGCACTATTAGAAGAGATCTTCGAGAAGTAGGTGTTCGTTATGAAAACTGGCTTGAAGTTGCCCAGGATAGAACCCTGTGGCGAACGTTTGTTACTGCGGCGATGAAGTTGCAAGTTTATTTATTTATTTATTTATTTATTCAAAACATAACACAACAGGCAATATGCCTAATTACAGTGCTTGCGTGTACATGATAGTAATTACAAGATACAAGAAACAATCATATTACTTCACCTGCAGTTCTTTTAAATTCTTTGTAAGTCATTCCAAATATATCTACATTAACTTTAGGTTCAATTTTGTTGTAGAAAGCACTCATTCTCCAAATTGGGGATTTATATATAATTTCAGTCCTTTGCTTTTTGCAATAGAATGTCCCATTATTACCTAATCTAGTTTTAGTGTTCGGAACTTGAATAAAAATTTTCGGAATTAAATCAATACAATCAATTTGATTGTGTATTAATTTGTACAGAAATATTAAATCATTTAAATGCCTTCTTCGTTCCAAAGTTTGTATATTAAAATTGCTCACTAATTCCCTGTATGATATGTATGCAGGATATAATGTGGTTTTTCTATACATTAGTAATTTCAAAAATTTACACTGGATTTTCTCTATTGCTTTAACATATTTCTGAGTGTTCGGAGTCCATATAATACAGGAGTATTCTAGCTGTGATCTCACGTAAGAGTAATACAATTTTAGAAGTGTTGAGTCAAGATGGAGATCCTTGCTAAAACGATAAATATACCCAAGATTCCTATACGCATTGTTAGTTATCATTTCAATGTGACGCCCGAAGTTTAATTTTGGATCGAAAACAACTCCAAGATCTTTAACAGTTTCAGGTTTCGATAGATTTACTCCATCAATCGAGTAGTTGTACTCAACATACTTTTCTTTCCTTGTAAAAGATATGGAATTGCACTTTTTTGTATTAATTACAAATTTATTCCTGTCGCACCACTCTTTGACATTATCTAAGTCCTTTTGTAGTTTGGCACTGTCCTCAATTGATTCAATTCTAGCGTATAATTTCAGGTCATCCGCGAATAAGAGAATATGGGAGTTCTCGATACACTCAGATATATCATTAATAACTAAAAGAAATAATAAAGGGCCGAGGTTTGAACCTTGTGGTACTCCGGACAGTGTCTCAAAATATTCTGAAATATAACCTTTAAAAATTACTGCCTGCTTACGTTTACGTAAATACGAAGTTAATAATTTTATGGTTTCCGTAGAAAAATTGAAGAACGTAAGTTTGGGTAGCAAAACATCGTGATCAACCAAATCAAATGCCTTACTGAAATCAGTGTATACGACGTCTACTTGGCCTCCGTTATCTAGCTCAGTTGCAATGAAGTCAGTTACAATTGCTAAGATTGTTGAGGTTGACCTATTTTTCAAAAAGCCATGCTGATATGGTGAAAAAATGGAGTTTACATGATTCAGTATTCGCCTATATATAACACATTCATATACTTTTGCAAACGATGATAAAATAGATATTGGTCTGAAGTTTTCGACGTCTTTAGCATTTCCGGATTTTGGAATAGGACAAATTAAACTTTCCTTCCATTTGTCAGGGAATACACAAGTTTTAACAGATAGATTTAATAAAATATATAATGGATATTTAAGAATGTCAGCACAACCTTTTATTATATAATGTGGAATTTCGTCCGGCCCGCAAGATACCTTAGGTTTTAACATTTTGATTGCTTCCTCAATTTCTTTCATTTTAATTTCTTTTATTTGCAACGTGTTTAAAAGTTCACATCTAGGGTTGTCTGACAAAATTTCAGATTTGTACTGGGGTGTTACAGTTCTAAATACAGATTGAAAATAATGTGCAAAAGACCTAGATACTTCCCTGTTACTTTCTAGCTCTTTGTCTTTGTATTTCAAAGAAGTGGATGAGAGATGTTTTGTCTTACTTTTAACAAAATTCCAAAATTGCCTCGGGTCTTTATTGATACTGTATTCTGAGCTTTCAATGAAAAATTTATATGCTAAAGAAATTTCTGATTTTAGCTCTCTACGTAATATGCGAAATTTATCTCGGTGAAAAGCAACGTCTATACCAGTTTTCATTTTCCTATGGTGATATGTCTTAAATTTAATCTTTTGAATTATGTTGTAAGTGAACCAAGACGGATATTTATTACTATTGCATTTCTTACGGGAAACACATAGGCTCATAGTAGTGTACATCATTTCATAGAATTGCCCTAATGCTTCATTTACGTCATTCAAATGGGAAAGTTTGTTCCAGTTTAGTCTCGACAATTCTGTATACATTTGTTCGAAATTAGCCTTCCTAAAATTAAACCAAGTAATGTTGTTATCTAGTTTCTCTTTTTTCGATTGATTATGTTCCATAATCCATAGAGTTAGTTTGTTAGTTAATTTATGTATCATTAATACTCATATTTTGTTTAATTTGTTTTCGTGTGAGTAAAAATAGTTTGTATTACTTTCTTGTTCAGTGTAATAAACACTTCTTCCACTAGTAGTCTATAGTAATTTAGTTTAAATTGCTAATTCTAGGACGTTATTTAATACCATTATTTTATTATTATTAATAATATTATTCAACCTATTTTGTAAATAATCACATAAGCTGAGTTAGAAATTATCTCGTTATTATTATTATTAAAAGACCAGAGGACGGAGGAGAATAATATGAAGGTGGTGTAACGAAATAGCTTTTCATTACATTTATTTTCTATATTATATCGCATTTGTTACATGATATGATCTTCAATTGTTCTTTGCGCTGTTTGTATACGGTTAGGCGCAAGGCCTAACGGGAATTGGGTACTTTCACCACTGAAATCGTGCGAGTGGGTGAAAATACAGTTAGTGTAATATATATATATATATGTGTGTGTGGTGTGTGTGTGTGTGTGTGTGTGTGTGTGTGTGTGTGTGTGTGTGTGTTTGTAGAATACGATATCATTCTCTGCGCAATGGGATGTGCTGATTTAATTTTAACTTCATTTATATTTGATTGATTGAATTACTATCCATTGTTTCTATTTTGTGATAGTTGGCTTCCATTTGAATGGTTGCTTTCGTAAGTTATGTTGGAATTTATTCATAGTCAACATAGAGTCAACAGGTTCCTCCAGTTTGCTATTGTATACAATATTGGTTATGCTTCTGATATGTTGGAATTTTGAGTGTCAATCCACAATCCACCTTACAAAGAGTAAAGACGACGTATTGGATTCGTTATTGTAAGTATTTATTGTTTTGTAGACTAGTCTAATATTGTTATTTTGTTGTTTTGTAGTATATTTTGTTGGCTTGTAATAAATAGATGTTAGAAACTTTTCAAAGAATAGTTTTTAAAAACTAAAAGATAGTTATCTAATGGATTTCAAGAACGCATTTACCCAGGGTTATTGTGTACGTGAACTGGCCGTATGGGTCACAGGTTCGAACCTGGTAGCTTGATGTACTAAAATATATCAAGGTATCAGGATAAACTAAGCCTCGTTTGGTCAGATCGCGGCTACAATAACAGACTGATCACGCAGTTATATTCTGGGTGCGATTTTGATGATACGAAAATACAGTAGAATTTAGGTATTAAGATCTACCATTTACTTCATTGATATAAATAATCATTTCGTATCGCGATTGGTAGTACCGCAGTCAGCTATACACCTTCTTAGGTGTATTAGTTGTAGTAATGTTACAGTGGGAAGGGGGAAACGATGGGAGGGTGAGGGGGTAAGGGAAAGGGGAGGGACGCTGGAAGTCATGGGTCTAGGGCGCCTAAATGCATCAATCCGCCCCTGGGAAGACTGTCAAATTCCATGTCCTTGTATGACTCCACTCCATTGCATTTAACAAGAATAGTTAAACGAAATGAGTGGCTAACCAGAAAATAATAAAAATAGTCATATTTGATGCAATATATTTTTGTAGTGGGTATCTATCTCCAGTTTCGGAGTAAAACGCCACTTTACTCTTTCCCAACATACACAAGACTTTTTGATGATACAATCTGAGCAAGTATTTGACAGTCAAAATTACGCTATACAAGTTCATTTTCTGCTCTGCTATGGAATTATAAACTCATTATCGACTAAAGAAAATAATTTTTAGGTTAAAATAAATATTTTTTTTATTTTTTCAAAGGACTTTCTTCTTCTTCAGATAACAGAGTAGTGACGTGGAGATTAAATGGCATAGCGCTAACTTCTGGTGCTTGGGGTCGTTGGTTCGATCCCTGTTCATGCCATGTAGAATCATAGTTATGGAATTACACTATGTACGCATATTCACCCAATGGGAGACTTCCGTCAACCCACTCTAAATAAAATTGTCAATAAATTTAGATGCATGAATAACTGTTTCAACAGTAATACTATTAACGAATTTGGTATTTATATTTTGGAGTTCCAGTTCCAGGATTAAGAGGCATTTACGGCAGAAATCCACTTCTGTCTGAGACGTTACGTTCCTTGATGAGCGAGTTTCCAGCAAGAAGAAAAAAAAATATTTAGGAAAAATATTAACAGATGCATGTGTTATATCATTCCAGCATTATCCTGAGGAGAGCCCAATGGATAATAACCTCCTGTAGAAAAGTCCATATTAAGAGACTTTGAAACTGTACTGCAAAACTAGGTATCCATTTTCAGCGTCCTGATTTACTATAGTTCGTGAACTATAATTTCACAAATACCGTTGAACAGAAGCGAATCAAATCATATGATCAATAAGAAAACAATCCATTTGTTAGTTTCTCATTTAATTCTTATACACACAAAGATGTAGAACATATTTCGAGATGATAGACAGTGGACAGAAACAAATATCTTACATATTTTTTGTTATCCAAGTTATAATTTTATTTAATGGCATCGAGTTTCGATAAAATGAGTTCGTACGTGAAAATAGAAAAAGTAAAAGTTATTTTATAGGAAATTTGTTGGTTAATACCACACAATGGTTTCCCAAGTTTGGCAATGAGTCAATGGTAGCGTACATACTATGTTACACATATATTACGTTCAATCAATGTCTAGCTTCCTGAAACTTCCTTCAACTCCACGTATATCGCTGTGAATCTTTGGTTTTCCTGCTCTCTTAGCTTCATCTGACTTCATATTCCCCATTTTCATCAGCCAATCCCTGTTCTCCAATATCGCCTCCACGGATATATCTTGAAAATAAAAACAAAGAAGAAACTTTAATAGAAGCATGCAGGGAATCGTAAGCCAAGGTTTACAAATACTTACTCTTTGAATTTCATTCCTCTAATTTTGGAAAACGAACTCACGTGATACTTAAACAAAATCTAATGTACATTAAGGGATGATTGATTTATATGCCAACATAGCAGAAAATAACAATATTTCAAAAGTAATGCATGTATTGAGAAGGCAGTCCTGTGTAATGTATCTGGATCATTTCTTACTGACGTATGTGTAAGGATTTGCTAAAGTGTGCTGTGAGAAAACTATTTCGATATTGTACACAAAGTGTACACACATACCTCTTACACACGAAAACGAATCAAGGCTTTTGATACTAGATTTGAATAAGCTAGCAATCTAAGAGCCATACGCACAGAGAGACCCGTGTATACATATGGAATATACACAGCCCCACTATATTCGCCACTGTGATGGCCGATGTAAAGGAAGGAATCCTCAAATTGAAGGAACTCAAGCTGGTGTGAATGCAAGGTCGGGCTCCGAGCCTTGGACATGTAAAATACATACATGGAAGAATATTATTCACTTGTAATAGGCCTACATGTCCACAATTTCCCAGATTTATGATCACACTTTCCAGATCCGTGAAATAGAGGGGTAAATGTGATCAAGGTTATGCGTCATTCACAAGCAACATACACTATGTTGTTGGTTTGTACTCATGAGAAAGGCTTTATTTTACACAATGTCATAATTCCACGTTTTATCGGGATTAATCTCATTGTCCTATTGAAATCTGAAATTGGCGTTGCTAAATGGCTTCCAATGTTTTACTCTTAATTATCAACAATAGTTTCAGATTTTTATCACCCCTCACAAAATTTTTGTGACCTGTGATCACACGAGTCCGAGCGTTTTGCGACCGTGCAATTTAGGACCCTACTGAATATCGTGCGTTTTGCGATTCCTGAAAAATGAATCGTGCGTTTTGCTACTCATCTATGTATTTTAGAGCTGGTGATGTTTTGAACAGTTAAGTTCATTAATGATCTTACATCTTAATTGTGTATTCAGCAATATTGCTTGGTCCCTTGGAAGTCTGAGGTTCCGCAAAGCTAACCTAAGATGGCAGTTTCCATTCCGGGAACAAATTTTCAAAAATTCGTTGGAATGAGACAATCTCGAATTACCAAATGCAGTACACACGTGTAGAACGAGCAATAAACGCAGAAAACACTAAATAAGGAGAAAAAATCACGAACGGATGGAAACAGAGGAATCTAATCTGATTTTAGCCATTCGCTCGACATTAATTCGTGTCTGTGCTTGGCAATCGCCTGTTGTTGTTTTTTTTTAAATTAAATTCTGTACGAAGTTGGTTTACCATATCTATGTGTAAGTGAAATGGAAAAAAAGTAATTAATTCTATTCTTTCCCAAAATGAACTCGGAGTTGCCGTGGCTCATGTGGTAGAGGGTTTGAATACGACTGCGAATCGGGTTCAAATCCCGACCAGAACGCTGGAGACTTTCTCGCAGTGTTCCCATGTCTGTACTCTGAGGTGCACTCAGTCTTCTATCAAATTGAGTGCCATAGAGTCCTTGGTATTCCTGAGCACCGTGGAAGGGAAAGGCGGTGAACGTGGGACTGGCAATTGCACCTCACTTTGTACCGTGGGTCGAGAATATTTCACTAGCTCCACATCCCCATGAGCCACTCACGATGCGTGGATATTGCACAGTGGATAACTTTACCCAAGACGAATTCCCTTGCTTCTCCAAATGTAGTAGCTTGCTCCCCAAATGAAACTGGTAACCTAACTTAATTTGATCGAACTAGAAATATGCAACAAGCTTCGTATAAAAAGATATGAAAATTTTTATCTAGTTACTACTGCAAGGAGGTTCAACATTGATATTTCAATATGAACCAGTATTCTGGGCCACAAAACATACGGGCCGCAAACTGTACGGTCGCAAAACGCACGCCATTGATCACACTTGTCCCGCATGACCCAGGAAGAAGCAGTATCGTATTATTCATTTAGTACTTATTCATTTAGTGCACTGTTTATTACCAAAAAGACACCTTAACTTTATCTATCCACCAATATTATGGTACAGTAATTTTGGTTAGATAAAGTTTGATCATCTTACATTATATGTCCACTACTAAATCTAGAAGGTTAGCTTAGGAAAAGCTGGGTTAGATTATTTTATATAAACTGTTAATAACTACACCATGTTATCTAATGTAATTTTCTGCATGAAAACAGTGGTGTGTACATAAAGGACAAGATCCCAATCATATTTTCTCTGGTAGTCGACGACTGGTGTGAGTGAAATGAAATGAAATCGAGGAAATTGGTGAAGGAAGGAACACAATTAGGTGGATACACCTTTTATGGAAATAATATTTAAAAAATAGACTATTGAGAATGCATAAATAATTCGTTTCCGCACTATAGCCTGCCGGAAAATGAACTTCAAAGCTTCAAATATGCATTACCATCAATAGTAGAACTGAGGCGGCATGATAGCGTCAAAGACTTGAGATATGATTTATCCAAAAATGCATATTTTAAAATTGTGCAATGGGGCAGCAAGGTATTTTAGAAACGAAAATAGGGGATTCCTACAAATTCTCTGAAGTAAAAGTTGGTCGAAATAAGCATTAATGGAACTACTTACCACGAAGAAACAATAATTCGTGTGCTTAATGTCGATATCTCAAAACAGTCGTCCTTTAGAGTACGATATTTTTAAAAAAATGATAGGTGGTCACATAAAAATGGGAGTAAGAATTGCATACATTGAAATGACTATTTGTTGTATTTATCTACAAAAGAAACTGTCATTGATCGGTTAAACAGCCGTGATTACGTCTATGATCTGTACTCATACGGAAAGTAGTTCATTTCATGCTTGTTTTGACTTATTGTTTACTCCGGGGCATGTTTGGATATCCTCTACTTCTTTTGGGGAATCAGTTGTACAATTGTGGAACTTTTTTTTTTTTTTGTTCGAGCAGGTTTGAAGTCTCTGAGAGTACCAAGACTTCTCGGAGAGTGCTACTGTTAATGGTATTGGAAATATCAAGTTATAAAGTTCTATTTCCGGCGCTTTCGGGAGCCTATTGTCATGTCAGGAATCTCGTGAAGTGGTTTTGTCGGTCTTATTTTGCACCACCCTGTATACATATAATATCTGTGTGTGTTTTGAGGCGAAGTAAACATGCGATAATACGCTTACCCTTGAATAACCAGATGTTACTCGTTAAACAAGTACACGATGTAAAGCACTAAAATTACTAAAAGAACTCTTCATTCGATAATATTTTCACCTAGGTAGGTAGATGTATGCTTCATCAGTCGATTTCAAAGATGTAATGTGCCTAGAAGAAAAGTGTAGGAATAAGAAGTGTGTATGAACTTGTGAACTGAGTGTATTGCAGGTAAACATGGCGGCAATCCTCGTCAGAAGCTGGTAGGAGGTGCTAGGTCCGATAGAATGCATCTGTCTTTGAAGAAACAAAAGAATCTATGTAATAATTACTGTGTGTGAAATAAAGGTTGTGTCTATGTAGAGAGGAATAAGAAAAATAAGTTTAGAAATGCACTGTTTAGAAAAAAAATGAAAAAGAAGAGTACAGGGAAAGAAGGGTCTCAGTGCAGTTAGTGTTGTCCACGAAACGAGACGAGCCTTCAGGCTTTCCCGTCTCGTCTCGTAAAAACCTTGTCTCATCTCAAAAACATGTGCTTCTATTGTCTCGAAGAGCTCTGTATCGTCTCGAGTTGTTTCGGCTTGTTTCGTCTTGTCTCGAATTTATTTTTATGCGTTTTTCGTACTCTTGAATCACATGCAGACGTAGAATAATGACATCAATCCGATTGCAACTCTGACAATTCCGGTTTGTACACATATTGTTCGTCATTGAAACGTCATCTGAGTCATCTTCCTTATCCATTGTCAACAATACTTCATTCTGATTTAGTGTTTTGATGATCGACTCGTGATTTTGTTTCTTCGAAAGAAAAAAAGAAAACCCAGAACAAAAGTATAATAAATATAGCCTGGTCACACTACGCAACACAGCCACGACCTTTCTGGAACGGATGCTTAGTTTCAAGTGAACTAGTTGTGAATTACCAAGTGATGAATATTACTTGTTAATACACTCGGTACAACTCAAAGGTAAACCTTTCACACTTCTTCCAAAATACTTTTTTTTGACAGTCTCTCGCACCAGTTCAACAAATAAGGCTTGCGTCACTCTTTCTGATTTCAAACAAGAGAGCGCTGCAATTCTATTAACAATCGGGACGGCTCCGAAAGTCTCTTTATACATCTCAGACATACAAATATTAATTTTTACAAAGTAAGTTAGCAACACTTACAATTGGGCTACGTAGCGACGGGAACATTAATATTATTTTTCTCTTGTGTCGAATAATGATTATGCCAAGTTTGGTGCAGATGCGTTTAACGTAATGGAAACAATTTGAATTTTATAATAGTTAGATAGGCTACACTAATAACTGCGGGATTTTGGTACTGGGACATAAAAAGTTGTTTTTTTTTCTACTGTATCGAGTAATGTTTGTGTCAATTTTGGAAATGTAGGTCTAACGTGACGGAAACAGTTTGGAAGAACGTATTTTAAAATACGGCTTGCAACACTGATGATTCGCACAGCTCTGAGCTAGTCTAGACAAAATCTTTCCAATGACACTTCAATGATCTTTCTATACACTGTGGCTCCTGAGACTTTTTTTGGATACTTTTTGTTGGAAGGATGGATGGAATAAGCAGGATTATAGGTCCCGATTAGCTTCTTTTATACCGAAACTACAGCTAAAGGGACATCATTCCGCTCAGGATGGCCGTCTGTCCGTCCATCTCCAGAAATCTCAGGAACTACAGAGAGATGCTTGAGGTGTCGCTGGAAAAGTCTTGGCTAGCTCAGAGACTCTGAAATCGGCTTGACTGGAGCGGTAGTTCAGTGTTGCCAGCTCATTTCTAAAAATAATTCTTCAAATTGCTTCCATTCAGTTATACCTAACTGCGCCAAACTTGGCATAACATCATTCGACAGCATACATAAATACTGAGAGAGCTGACGTTGCCAAACAACTCACTTTCTACTGTTGCTAGTGTAGTTCCTATAAAACTATCTTTGTTTATTTTAATCATAGTACCACCAACTTTGGCATAAACATGGTTTCAGAAAATGGTGATATGCTGCGGATGTTCACGCTTCCCAGGAACCTCGTTGTCATGTTGCCAGCCCATGCCAATAATATACCTCTTGAACCACAAGGTGTAGAGACATGCATGACGTGTCTTGCGAAAGGTCTTAGCTGGACTAGCTTAGAGTCCCTGCAACTGTCTTGATTGGTACAGTAGTTCAATGTTACCAGCTCATTTTTTTAAAAAAGAAAATAGTGATTTATCCGAATTGCTTCCATACAGTTAGACCTAGCTGCGCCAAACTGGCATAAACATTATTCGGCATGAGTACTTTGGATTTTCGCGAACCTAAGCACTGGCAGTTGTCAGTGTTGCCAGCCAATTTGATAAAAATAATGATTTCGTGGCTAAAATACTATCAAGGGACCGGAGCCTTTTCGATTGTTAGAAGAATCACGTCTCTAACTTGTTTGTTGGCTACATTGTGAAAGAAGCTATAAAGATTTGGATTTGAATAAAATCTTATGGCAATAAAATACCTACATTTTATTGTCTAAACCAGCATTCTTTTAAATCTCAGTACCAAAAAGAGTGATGGGATTTTGTCTTTGTTCGCAATTATTGAGAAAGACAATGGTTCATTACTGAAACTGTCATTGAGAGAACGTGTAGAGTGTGGTTCTTTAGTACAAGATTTTTGCACGAACATAAATGTCAAGATTATTATTGCTTTAACATTGGACTTGAATCTCGAGCGCTATTAAAAAATAGAATTAGGAAGCTTGCATTAATTGGAAAAACGGAAAGATGTTTCGAAGGATAATTAACAAATAAGTATGGATATTCCCTCTTTTGAAGTAATAAATTCTGGTACGGATTTTCAAGGAAAGTATCTCATTGCGATTGAGTAATTTTGGGCACAAATTAGATAGCTCTGTTTGAATTTTTTTGAGACTTCCTAGACAAGATGAAAGTTTCTAAGAGGCGTCTCGTCTCGAAAACGAGACGAGACAGGTAGTTCATCTCTTCTCGTTTCGAACTTCGGAAAGTGTGTCTCGTCTCGTGTGCAACGTTAATAGCAGTTTTTGGCAAAATTGCGATCTGGACACCATGTGTTACTATTCAGTGCTACTTTAAGATGAACTTGTTATGTTGGGAAAGAAGAGGTTTCGTACGGAATAAATGTCTTTAAAACAATATTAAAAAACAGACTCTACACAGAAATAAATGTTAAAATGTTTTTCTTCAAATGTAATGTATCTCCAAATATGTAAATAAGGAATAAAGGAGGTGTTAGTGTGCTTTAATTAACTAAAAATAGCCAAACATTGTTTAACAGTCCTTGATCCTGGTTGAAGGATTGTTGATTACGGTTTACGTAAAAACTTCCGCCTTCTTTCTTTTGCTGAGCCTATCATTTACAATATTACTGCAGCTACAATGTTATCTAATAAGATATTTTAATGGAGAGAAACGACCTGAAACCGGGTTTTCCTTTTTGTATTTCTGATATGTTCGTTGCCCTTTTTGGTCATGTCTACGCATTTCTCTTCGTATTATTATGTAATGTGAAATACCATATTATTTTTACCCACATTACCTCATATTTTAAATAGACTGATGAAGCTTACGGCTGGGTATACAAAGTTGTAATCGAAAACAGTGGTTTATAATATTTTAACGTTTTTATAGTGTACTTGTATAACAAAAAATATCTGGTAGATTAAGGGTAAGCGAATCATTATTTCCTCGCTACCAAACCAATCATCTGATGAGATAATATTTTTTTTATTAATCTTCTTTTACATAGAAAGAATCTATAATGCATGCAATATACCTCTCATGGCAAGTATTGGTCCAGCATTTCCACCCAACTCATCAGGAAGACAATCTTTAGGAACTAAGTTGTACAATTCTTCGTAGTTATTTCCAAAAATCTTCACCTATAAATGTAACGCAATAAATGATTAAGAAAGGTTTTCTAAATGGACATATTTAAATTCCTAATAGGTTGTGTTTACATAAATTAGGAGTAGACTCTGAGATATAATGATTTAACAGTTTATTAGTGGACAATCTAATGAATATTGTATTCATTCTATGATGGTTTTGTATTACCCTCGTACAAGTGAGAGATTAGATTGACTTTGTTTGCGAATACAAATAGATGACATAGAATATCTTTGATGTTGGTAAATTAAAAAAGATAATCTTTCTATGTGCAAATAAACAATGGCCTTGCGTACCATTTTGATACTTTAGAGCACCTCAACTCTAGTAATAATTGTCATATATTGACGTTTGAGTACTATAGTTCCACAAGCTACATATCCTGATTAGTATATGAACTAACAAATGGTTTAATACTTATAATTGTAATTCTCCATAAACGGCGAGCAACTAGCCCATAAACTTTATTTTTTATTCGTTTCTAAGGCTACAGTTTCTTAATCACTGCAAGTATGAACGACCTTTAATACCAAATTAATTTTAGAATATTTGCAAACAGTATGAAAGAAACGAAGATGTGAAAGAATATTTAACCCTTGGATTACCAAGCGGAGTCCATTTCGGATCCCAACTGCAGTTTTCCTTCAGCTCTTTTTAAACATGAATTCGCGAAATTTTATATTCCAGGTATGTCTACTACATAAATGTCAACAGCAGATGCAACCAACAATAGAAAGAGCAAAAATATTACTTCTTAAGATAAAATACATTTAAAACGATTGGGGTCTATAATGGACCCCGATTGGCTATGTACGTACCAGCTCTGTTGTAAATATTTTTTAATTCTAACGTTATTTAGCGCAAAAAATCAGTGTATGTTGTGCTTCGGTGTGCGTGGGACGTAATCACTATTCACTGCATGCTAAGAAAATAATACAACACAATGGATAAGCCTTTGACGGATGACCAAATAAACGAAATTTTGTTGAGTGATGGTCTTTCAATTGGAAAAGAGATAATTATTAACGAATACATATATTTCAGTGAAGATAGTGACAGTGATGAAGATTATGAAGAGGGACAAAGTGACCTGTCTGACACAATAGATTTGTTCGAATGTGAATCCCAGCACGTGAGTGACAGTGAGGGCGATGTTTTCTTGTCCCGGACTAACTGGCTACAGTAAAGACGTTTCATCAGAGAAAGAATGTTCCTTAGTGAAAATATATGGGACCTATTGTGAAGCATACAAATGAAGAGTTGCATAGAAGTACTGATGTATGGAACCAGAAAAATCCTCACCGTTTACGAACGTACAAACTCTTTTCAAAAGAAGAAATCAAAGCGTGTACTGGTCTTCTTCTTGTCATGGGAGCACTTCACTTAAATACTTTGTATGTCCTTTTCGCGTCTACATGAAATCCAAACCAGCAAAATATGGCATAAACTTTGGGTTTCTGCTGATTCAAAAGTCCCTTACGTGTTTTTTTTTTTACGTAAGGGCCCCAAAGATGTTCAGGTATACACAGGGAAGAAAGGACTGAAGTTGAACTAGGACAAAGGGCAGTGAAAGATCTTGTTGAATCCTTACACCAGATCGGTCGTGAAGTTATTATGGAAAACTTTTTTTTTTTTACAGATTGTGAGCTTTCGCTATTTTTTGCTCGATAAACATATTACAGTAGTGGGGACAATGCGGAAACAGAAGAAGAATATTCCTGTGTACCTCTTGGAAGCAAAAGGGGAAGAAGAGCATTCATCGTTGTTCTTGTTCCATGATAAACTGACAATGGTATCGTACGTTACGTGCCAAAAGGTTGAAAAAAGGTAAGTCTACGTTCTAGTCAACATCACGATAAGTCAGTTGGTAATGATTGTGTGCAGAGAAAACCTGAAAACCTGAAAACCTTCACTACAACAAAACCAAAGGTAGAGTCGACCTGATATATAAAATGATTTTGAATTATACATGTAATAGAGAAACACGAAAGTGGCCCTTTCGCCTCTACAAATTTTCTGGATATTGCTGCTCTCAATGGCTACGTTATTTGGTGTCATAAAAATTCACCAGAGAAAGGAGTGAAAAACAACAGGAAAAAGTTAATCTTTTCTGTTGCAAAACATCTGATTTTGCCATGGGTGAACATCAGAGTACGTGAAAATCCAAATCTACACAAGAATATATTACGAGCTGCATAACTCATTGGGGCAAGTGTGCAAATTCCACGACTTTTGCCTTCAAAACAGGAAGGGAGAAAGCGAGGGAGATGTCAGTTTTGCCAGGAAGCAAGAAGGGTTAACAGGAAAACAGATACCATGTGCAGTATTTGTCAACGTTGTGTCTGCAAAGAACATCGGTTTGAAGAGAGGAAGTAGGCCTACAAGTGTCCTGAGTGCTAATTGTTGAGTTTTCAGTTTTCGTTAGCTTGAACAATATTATGCTGTGTGTTTCTTGTATGAACATAGGTGGAAACGTGAAATGCTGAACCTTACATTATTATTTTATTAAGTAATCTTCATTTATTATTCATACTTTTTTTTATACTTAGGAGTTAGCTCTCAAACTCGTTTACTAGTTTTGAAGATTTACTGATCTGGCATTATCTTGCCAATAAATCTACTTCAATGAATTCATATTGGTGCTCGATATCCAATATGACTTCATAGTGTTAGGTAATTACTATGAAACCCAAACACAACATAAACACAAAAATATCGCTTACAATACACCAAAATTAGCTAAAGCCCAGTATGGACCCCACTTGGTAATTTATATTTCTGAAACAACTTGGAGATCCTAGAGTTAAAAAGTTTACCCTGTTCATAACCTTCTCCTTCATGTAAGGCGTAAACATGTTGACTAACTCCACTGCAAGATGATTCACATTAACGCCGATGAAATATTTGAATTGATCTGGAAAAGCCTTCTGTAAAACAGAATTAAAACTATAAAACATATTACAATTGGGAAAGGTAGTATACGAATATCTTTGTGATATAATATACATTCCATTATTCTCAATTTATTATTACTTACGATGTGGAATATTTCGATGCCTCCACTTGTTTAATTAGCAACCGCTAAACCATTAACGTTTACCTAAAATTGAAGGCACCATCCCAGAATTTGCCTGGTATGACAGAAAAATCTGTGGAATAACCTCAATCAGGATTGTCGGCGGCTCGGATTGAACCCAAGACCTCCAGAATGCTAAGCCAACCCACTGTCACTGAGCCATGGCCGCTTGGTTATTACCTTTTGGTTATACATACATATTTCTATTTATGTTTCAGGAGTATTACGGAAATCCAAATATATATCTAATTTGTCTCTAGTTTAATCTTCCCATAAGTCGTGCCATATTTTAGTATGGCCTTGAAAACGACACCATGCGGCGTGCGAATTACGATCTACAGAAGACTGAGAGACGAACGATGCATCAATCTGCAGCAAGTTGTGTGGCAATAACCCCTGTTGGAGCATGACAATATCTGAGTAACACATGTAGTATATTATGCTTTATGAGATTTATCAGGGACATTCAGCGACCGTAGGGCTGTGAAATATGACTGCTGTATATGGTCATCGTACGGAAAAGTAAGTGCAGATGGTTCACAGCTTCAAAACACCAGTGTCCCTGATATGCCACGACTAAGGCGACCCCTATCGAGCTGGACAACGACGTTCTGTAAACAGCTGTCTAGGAATATCCACGTCAAATGTTTGAAGAGTTCAATAAGCTTTTCTATTTGACATATTCAAACGTTCACTGCCATCCTTAGGATCCTGGTTATGTATCTAAACTGGGAACATAGGTACGCCATGATTTGATACACAACAGAATCAGCACTACCTAGACAATGCAGCGTCCTATTTATCTGTTACAGACGGCAGCAAGTAGGTGTGATGGGAGTCAGAAAATAGATTCTTTAACACAATTAAAACGAAAACATCAATGGATACCTAGAGAAGCTTTGGTGGCAGCAGCGATAAAACAAGAACTCCATACGCAAAATGTCAGTTGTGTTTGGTGGGATATGAACGAAAACATCTCACCCGAGGTATACAGCGGGGGTCTACCGTCAGTAGTTGACGGTTACCGGCTGCATTGGTGCACAAATGCACTCACTGGTCAATCGTAAGTGTGTGTTAATCCACAGAAACAACGTCTGCTCAAACACAGCAATGGACAATGTGATAAATTATAGGAATTTGGAAATGACAAAATCAACCACCAACATATTCACCGGAACTTGCGCCTACACATTCCAATCTCGTTCGTAGTTCTACATCGATCTTGAATGAAAAACACTGTAAAACAATGCGAACATGCTGCGAAATAGTTGCTCATATTTTGGTCCCAATCCACAACCTCTCGGTATTGAAAAACTTGTTTACAGCTGACAAAGGTTTCAAGAATAGTGACTGAAGATTATGTTCCAGAATGTCTTCGTTCATTTATTTATTGTGCCAAGAAATTATATGACGCATGGGATGACTAAATTCTGTAATTGTTTCATTGTTGCTTTTCTTATTCGGATTTAAATTGATGTTTGATGTTTATAACTTTGATGGTATTATGTTTCTGCCAGGTATTTGGTTAATCCTGATGTCGGTTTTGAATCCACTTGTTGTTTCTTCCTCAATACGATTCTTTATCAAGGCTTATCATGTGTTAGGAAATAAACCATACTACACAAAGATTCTGCAAGACTTCTGAAGATATTGTATCAATACTTCAAATCTATGTATTGCTATAAACATATGACGAATTTTTTTAAGGACTGGTAACAGTCACAACAAGAAGTGAAACAATTACAAATAATTAAAGCAAATTGCACAAGAAAATTGTACCTTCAAATATTGTACGTACAACAGTAGTCGTTACCACTTCAGTGATTCGCGACGGGGCCTACGAAAGCTTCGAAACTTTAGGTACTAAGAAGGAGGAGTGCCAAAGTGCTACTTCGGACTAGGTTATATTTATACTTCTAGTCAAGAGTATCAAGTGTGTAAAATATTGAAGGGTAACGTTCAGGCATGCTCCAGATATACTCATTTAAAAATAGCAAAAGGTGCCATACAAATGGTATCGTTGTGAAGGTATTGAGTAGTATGACAAAACTTCCCTGTTGACCGAGGTAGTTCGTGTGGTCTGAAGCATCAGAGTAGTGTCTCAGAAGATAAGAGTTCGAATCGTACTCCTCAACACCTTCCCAACGTTATCGAACGTGGCCTCAACTTCAAATCAGCATAACTTTAGCTTGTTTGACTATCACCTTTTAATTGTTCACCCATTCAATACACTTGACTAGAAGTATAAAGTTAACCTACTCTTGACCCTGACTCGAGTAACACTTTGGTATACTTCCTTGTAGCAAAAATGAATTTGCAATAATGTAATATAAAAACAATATTAAATATCATTGTTTATATTATTATTATACCAATTTCTAGAATTATTAAAGATTCATGAGCATCTGCAAGACATCAATAAAAGAACGGAACACACAACGAATTATTACACATAAAATTGTAACCAAGGAACGATTTGATCTCTGTGAACCTGTCCCCACAATTTGACGCACTAAAGACGAAATTTGTGCCATTAGTTAGTGGATCGTTAGTGCTTCTTAGTGTCAAAATCCCAACGTTAGTGATTCATTAGTGTATATACTAGATGCAAGGAAACAGTTAGGGGGAAGTTCACGCTAGCCCCACTTCAAGCATTAACAATAAAAACTAGTGCCAAGCGTTAGTGTACGGTCAGTGCTACTTAGTGAATCGCTTACTAACCCTAGTGCTTGATTAGAGTAGACACTAGCGCCAAAAAGATGTTGAGGACAAGTTCTCGTTAAAGTTAATTTACGAGTTTGTACCCTTAAGCACTAACGAAGAAATTAGTGCCAAACATTAGTGTACAGTTAGTGCTTCTTAGTGTCCAATCCCCAATGTTGATGCTCCATTAGTGTCTGTGCTAGAAGTAAAAATAAACGTTGGGTGACAAACTAACTTTATCCCCTTATTTCAAGCATTGACGATAAAAAAGTGCCATTGGTTAGTGCAACATTAGTGTTTGCCACAACCTCACACCCTAACATTAGTGCTTCATTAGTATAGGTGCTACAAGAAAAAAACAGTGAGCGGAGGGCGGGACAATTTCACGCTAGCTGTGTAAACTTGTTCCAAACACAGCTTTACCTTTCGATAGTAATACAGTAGCGTCCTTAGTGTTCGAATCATAGTGTTAGTGCTCAATAGGTTAAAGATTATTGGAGATTCATTAATCCAGATATCTTATTGTTGATGTTCTTAGCACCTCATTATTTGATATGAAGTATTTCCTTACATGCTAATCAGTTTTGTTGATATAACTAACCAAATTGGATTTACTGATCATAACACATATCCTATTACCCATACACCAATGTTCTACTTCTTTGATGCCCTTTTGTACCGATTCGATATCTTTCGTATTCGTTATTCAACCGATAAGTTTTAAATTATCTATGTATAACAGTGGAGTAGTAAACAGTTCCATTGTATATGTATATTGATACATTGTTCCATTGTGTGTGTGTGTGTGTGTGTATGTATATCTATAATTGATAAGTACATTGAACAGTAGTGGACTCAAAGGGGACCCTTGAGGAATTCCATTTGCTTATGGTGCAGGGAAGGATATTATTTTATCCTGAAACGATCTGTTATCAAAATAACTCGTAAACTATTTGAGGTAACCTGAAGAGAGATCCAGCTTCCGTAATTTACTGAATAAAATCTAATGGCTTACCGTATTGAACGCTTTCAGAAAATCGAAATACATAATATCACACTGTATTTTTTGCTATACACTCTTGAACTAAGTTGGTAGCATGTAAGAAGTTAGTAATCGGGATTAACTTTGTATAAAACCATGTTGATTCTCATTGAATACAGATTTTTGGTTAAAGCTCAAATGCTCAACTATTATACGTGTAGAATCAAAACTTTTGGGAAGACCATTTAAAATTGAAATAGGTCTATAGTTCTTAAAGTTGGATTTGTTGCCCCCTTCGTAAATGGGCAGTATTAGTGCTATTCTCTAGGGTTCAAGATAACCTGTTTTTAATGACATTTAAAAAATTGACTGAAACCGAGACTATGTAACTACTACAGGCTTTTATTAAATAATTATGTATATTATCTGGTGCAATGTTAGAGGTGGCTTTTAACTTGCTTATGGTCTTTTGGACATTATTTAAAGCTATGGTTGGTAACCTTATAATATTTGAATTACCGAGATTTGAGCTATCCATAACACAGTTAACACTATTCTTCTTAGAGATCTTAAATCTTTCTGAATAATAATCCTTGTGTTTGTGTAATAAACGTCTCATCCTTAATGACTAATTATACTATACCCTTGTACCTCTTTATCTATTAAATTGAGCTCAGTGGAAAAAGGACACATGTCACATCCCAATGAAAACTGACTTTTTGCTTCAGCTATACAGTTTATCCTATCTAGACTCTCCTCTAACAATGACTACGCACGTGAAAGTTGCCCTTTGTGTATTAAAATGAATTAAAATAAATCATTCCCGAAGAACACACACTGTTTTCATGAAAAAAACAAAAACAAACATATGCAGCCATAAGGGAGTCAATGTATTTTCGTGCAAAAGGTGAACTTGCTGCTCCAGGGCTTGAAACTAATGAACGTCTTGAACATGGATTTTTAGTACCAGATGTGAGCCAGATGACTTTTACGCATGTGAGAGGGACTTTGAACTTATTGAAAAGAAAACAGAAATAATCAGTCATCAGTATACACACTATGAAATGAGCTCAGCTTATTAGGAAAAGAAGGTCTAAAATCCATTTGCTATTATTGAAGTGCAAATGGAAACTTTTCTTTTCGTTGTCCAGTGGTGGAAAATATTGTTAAAAGTAGCATAGCTACTGAAAATGTGCGTACAGTTCTTCGTCGAGGCATGGATCTTGTTCGACTTATTAAGTGTGAGTTTAGTGCTTACATCAAATACTCTCACAATAACATGGAAGTGCTTTTAACAGTATGCATGCAAGAACAACGTGGCCATCGACCAAACCTTGCTAGTTCTCCATTGCCACTGAAATATCCAGAGGAACGAAAAATCAAAGCTGCGAAGTACAATGATATTCATACTCTGCTACAGTTAATCCCATCTATCTACTCTCAATTTTAAATAAACTTTGGAAAGTGATAATTCCGCCATTAATAAACAGGAAACAGAAAATATTTATGGCGAGGTAGATTATTAAAATAAGGTTGGTTAACGCAGGATAATGTCTTGCAATGAAGGACTTAGTGGGAAAAAAAGGCTGAAAACTGACTATTTACTTCAGACAGACGGTTTATATCATCTAGTGTCACCTCACTAATAACTGTGCCTGTGGTATATATTTTAGAACAACAAGGACATATCACAGGCATAATCATTACGAGAGGAGACATTCGTTGTTAAAAACTGTATGTCTGAATTAAAAGTTAGTTCTCATTGGAATTCTGCATGCATCCTCCACTGAGCCCCTCAAATGTTTTGAATTTTTCATATTACGCCTGCTGTTTACTGATGTACACTAAAGTATTAGAGTTTCAGTTGTGAGTAATGTGTGCCATAACATAATGGTTTTCTACGTAGAACAATAAACAGTTTGTTCTTAGGAATGTATATCAACTTGATTTTAATTTTATAAATAATTCAATAATAGTATATTTTGTTACCTTTACATAGCTAGTATTTGAATGCAGTTCAGAAGGACCTTCTACTTGCTGGCAATGCTATGGACATCAAATTTCAGCATCATATTGCACCAGAACAAGCCTTTCCGTGAAAATGCTTTTCCTGTAAAAACATTATTTTGTGGGATGTGTCCTTCTTCCACTCAACCACTCAATTGCAGCACTCAATAATCTAGTATCAGCAATGTAGACTGATTTCTACATCGTTGAAACTGGCAGTTCTGTATTCTCTACTTACTAGACTACCTAATGTATTGTATTTGAAATGCTAAGTGGGATATCCAGTTTTCAGGGATCCTTGTACTTGTTTTCTCAACTATTGCATATTTCGTTGTTTGTGCTGAAATCGTATGCTGTGAGTTGCTGTGATCGTAGCAGAAAACCAGCCTATACCTGTAATATTGATAATACCTAGAAACATTATTAGTAGCAGTAGTATTTAGCAGTTCCAGCGTATAAGACATATTTAATGAAATCGTTGCAAGTACTTTTGACCCCGAATTAACGGGTGATCATAGATCGTATCTACCCTTCACATTATTGGTTAACCTTCAGCCGCTAAAGTCGCTAGTAACATAACATTTAAAGATGGATTCGAAAGTATTGTTTCCATACGTGACCTTAAATGTAAATCTTTCCGATATAATTTAATGGCAAAAGTTTTATGCTAGAGACAGGGCCGTGGAAAGGCAGATTGGGTCCAAGAATCAATTGCTAAATCGGACCCAGTATCGAAACCAGAACATAACTTTATAAGTTATTTGTGTAGCGTTTCTTTCATTGCTTTATACGTAACTATTGTTATAATAATATGTGTGTATTGCAAGTCAATGATTGGGGTATCAATTTATTGTCTTTGTTCCAGAGGCATATTAGTGGTATTTCCCACCATAATTCTAAGGATACCTCCCCAAAACGTCCTCAAGGCTAGTAATACAATTGCGTTCTTCAGAACGCCATAGTAAAATAAGAAAATATACCTCTCGAAAGGTACATAAATACTCGGATAATTTTCGTACGTTGTGTGAATGTAAGAATTGCATTGTTAATCAAAGGCTACCATCATTCAATGAAAACTCCTTTTACCTCCATGGAAAGGATAACGTCCAAATTTGTGGGCATTTATCTTCACTTTACACTTCAACTTTCAACATCACAAAACAATGCTAAAAATTATCAGTATTATTTTCATTATTGAAATTACAGCTCTAAAAATACCACACTTCCTAACACTATTCGCACAGGAAGAAATTATGTACCAGAATTTTGTTTTGCAACAGAATGTCCTGATGTGTATAGAATAATGATGATCTAGACTAGAGATCCCCAATCTTGGAGACTCAACCTGTTATACTGCTACCAAGGGCTGTACAATACATGCTAAGTTGAAAATGAATAATTCCATCAAAGCTCCGTAAAGAGTTCATGACTTTACCCAAGTCAAAGGCAACAGAAGAAAAATTGACTTACCCTAAATATTGTCACAAGTTTTACGAAACTGATGCTTAGAGCTTTTAATGTATGTTCAACTCCGTAATTGGAAACGTCGGCTATACCGATTATTCCTGTATGAAGATTGCCTAAATTATATGACAAATCCAACACCATTGTCATGCTATTCAGTACTACATTTATATCAATATGTGATACTTTTTCTGGAATTCTTATTATGACAACACGGTGTCCCTCAGGAGTAAGTTTTGGAACAGCACAAAATTCCCTGAAACAAATGTAAAAATATAATACAATATATATTCTCCTATGTTACGGGAGCAATTATAATAACATTTAAATTTAAGTAATTGAATCCGAAGTGAATAGATGCCTTTAGTTTCCTAACTGGGATAAGTTTTGTTTGTACTTCTTTCAGGTTGTTGATTTTTGTTCTAGTAAGGGGTGTTTACCAACAATCTTGATGGTTTGAGAGGGTAGTGTTTTGTTGAACAAATGTACAGATAATAGGAATGCTTGAATGTTTAGAAAGAATATACGTGTTGTGACACAAGTCATATGCATAGTGAGTGGGAGTGCTAGAACAACAATAAATTGCTATAAGTACAACTCAAAAAGATGTAATATTACAAATAATAGTAGAGTTTCCCGACTCCGGAACTGGTGAAAATGTTAAACATTTAAGAAATCACCTATAATTATGTTCAAATATAATTATTATATCCCCACTCACAACATCTTTTACTTTGTTCAAAGTTTGAAAGTATTTAGAATGATACAAAGGACTCATGAAAACAGAAGAGAAACAATAGTAGTCTTGAAATTGTCAAGCCTCAGAATATTGCTGAGTCACTACTCATGTCTCAGCAATATTGCCAGCTTTTTTATTTTCCTGTCTCGTTTACAGAAATTTCTGAAATGCATATTTTCATGTGTTGATGTAAGGAACACTTGTATAAAAAGTACAGGATCAGTAAGAATATACATCGGCAAATTTATTTGTTTGAAAATAACAAGATAAATCTGTTTCTCTTTGCTATAAATACATCTCGATATTAGCAGTGCGTTTAAGTAATCTTGACAGTAAATTTAAAGGTTTAATTATAACAATATGCAAAATGTAAAATGATTAAGAGCAATGAATGAATTTTGTACTTGAATGGTATTAGTTAGAAATACTAAATCTAGAACAACAACTAACATTCCTTACAAGTACCAATCAAGAATATGCAAACATGCATCTGTAAAATTCAAGCATGACGTACAACATCTTTTCAAACCTATTTTCTATAAGGAAACTGATTCTTCTTTTATATTATCTTGTGTTAAAAGTTTCATATACAAATTTTGTGTTATTTACTTACGTTTTCGTCATATATTCCCTCAGTATCGGATGAAATGGGTCTCTGCTTTTAAATAACTCTGGTACGAGTCCTCTAAGAGTAAAATTATTGTCTAGCTTTTTCTTTGTTTTCTCCAAACTATATTTACATTGTCTTAGAAATCCAAGTATGTAATCGTCGTCTGAAAAAGAAACAAACATGAAAGTTTTGAACAAGCAAGTTCATTCCATTTACTTCGCTTATATGTTTTTAGACATTTGTAATTGTAGTCAGGCGAAAATCAAGTTTTCACAAACTTTCCTGTTTGAATTGTCTCTTATTTTAACAGAAAAGAGATTTTTTAATTACGACTTGCATATATTTTTTCAGCTTAAATTAATTAAAATTTAATGCAAGTTGAGAAGGTTGTCTGACAATTGACAAATTTAAGTTCCTTGCTCTGTAATATTGTATCTTTTCATTGTAAAAAAAAGAAAATTTCATTGTATTTTAGTCTATTGGAAAACTATGTTCCTAAATCCTGTCTTGCTCTACGTACAGTAGAAGAGTACCATGAATTTGTTGTATAAGTTCAAAGTCCAAGGTCAAAGTCCAAGGTCAAAAGGTAAATATGGCAACACCGCAGGTCAAAGTCCAAGGTAAATATGGCAACATGGCAGGTCAAAGTCCAGGTCATCTTATTTCTTATCAGTAACATGTGATAAAGATTAGAATATATAGAGGGCACTGTTGTTGCATATAACATAAGTAGCGTGGAGCTCTAGTCATGGACAACTATAAGTATAAACACGAGGTTGAAGAAGACCAAGTTGAGTTATCACTGGAGGATGGCGAGATAGTGGAAACTTTAGCATTACTAGCTAAAGACGTTCAAGAAGAAGAGGGTGATCGTACAATATTCAGTTTATTAAAATCTAGAAGAAATGTAGAAGATCGGCGTTCACCTTCATTATTATCATCATCAATTGTGAAGGAGGAAGAGGATGATGATATTGAAGAGGTATATTCATGCATAGTTCCAAGGAAGCCGGAGAAGCAGTTGAGAGGGAAGAAGCGTATTTTGGAGAAGGGAAATTATCCTATGAAGAAAAGATTGTTCTATGGGAAGGACTCATCAGTAGAAGTTGAAGAAAATTCTTCATTAATATCAGGAGGAGAATTACCATCGGTAGTGAGATCAGGACGAGTATTGTTAAAAGCAGTAAGGCCATCTATAAAGAAAGTTAATACAGCAGCAGTTGTAGAACCATCACCAGGATCCTTGGTGAAATCAGAGCGAGTATTGGTGAAAAAGGTTCCATCATCATCATCATCAACAGCAGCAGCAGGAGAAGGTGTAAGTAAAAGAACATTGAAAAGTTCCAAGTGCAAATGTAAAAATAAGTGGGTGGATGAAGAATGTATACGAGGTGCATTAATCAAGTGGAATCCTAAATCATATTTAATTTGTGAAGGTTGTTTTAATGAAGAAAACAATCAATCTAGTCATGCATGTTTAGGTTATATCAAGCCTGAAGAATTGGTTAACGGTGAAAAACTAGAAGAACATTTTCGAAAACGGGTGTGGTATTTGCTATTGAAGCCATCTACAATGAATGAACTGTATGAAATATATAAAGATGATCATTGTGAAGTGATTAATAATGTTAATGATGAAGTAATCATGAAGAATATGAAACTTGGATTATGGCGTATAGTTAAGATACATATGTCTTCAGTGATTGACATATTACATAAAAAAGATAAAAATGGAAAGAAGGAGTGAGAACACTGTAAGGAAATAAGAAAGAAGTGAAGTGAAAATATGTCTGATTATCAGTGTACATTTTGTGTGGGGGTATATATAATGGAACGGTGTGTTGTGGAAACCTTTAGGACATATTTAAAGGAAAGTCCGATTCGATGTAATGACTGCAAATTAAAGGTTCCTCATAATAACTGTATATATATGTGGAATACGGGAAAAGTGTTATCAAAACATTTGTTGAAAGAAGTAAACGATCATGAAGTATTTATGGAGTATTATGAAATATATAAACGACAGGGTCATGTAAGTATTTCCATGAACACTTTTTTTAAATCTTGTAGAGAATTAGTTCATAATAGTGAATTCATTGCTCAGCTCATACCAGATGTAATACATGAACAATTTTCAGTAGAAAACTCTGTAAGTGTGTCTTCAGATCAGTACATTATTGATGTGCAGGGATTTAAAATCTCTGCACATGAGTTTATTATGAGAGAATTTTGTATCATAGCGTGTGATGCTAGTCTTTTATTCCACTGTTTAGTAAAACTTCCATGTGACATTACGGAAGTAGGAGTAGGATATCAAAAGCAAGTGCAATGGTTAACGCAGAACTTTCACGGTTTACACTGGGACATAACAAATGGATACAGCGTTTCACATCTTCGTAGAATAATTTTTCAACTATGTTCAAGTAAACCTACATTTTTTTGTAAAGGTCTTGAAAAGGTACAATGGATTAAAAAACTATTTCACTTGGAAACTGTGAATCACATAAGTGAAAAGGAATGTCCTGCTCTGAAAACATTAAATTTGAACACCGGTATCTCTAAGTGTACTTATCATGACCCTGTTGAGGTGAATGCTTGTGCATTAAGAAACTGTTTTCAATTGCAACATTGGATGAAACATGAGAAACCTCAGAATCTTGTAAATAGCTTATTAACAGTACAGTTGTAAGAAGTATGTGTAAGTTGTTTTATAGATCAGTTTGCTTCATGTTCTTAATAAACATTATACTTACAATTTATTTTCTATATTTTATTTCATATAACCTTAATAATAATAAGCATATAAATGAAAGATTTGTTTTTGTATAATCAAATTTTTTTATTTACATTTTTCTTTTTTTTTGATAATTTTTTTTACAAGTGATTTTACAATTGTATCATTTTTCTTAAGATTCCTAGTGTAAAAAGATGAGAATATATTTTTTCCTCGTACGGTGAAATAAATAAATACAATACAGAATAGTCCACAAAGAATAGATTCTTCATGCTGAATTTGTGTTCTGTTTACATGATATATTTTACAATTTCGTTTTAAAAAAAATACAATTGGTTTACTAGGTTCATTTCCAAAACTATCAAAATATTGTCCTCGTCCATGTTTATTAATATATATGGCAGTCCAATGAGTTCCAGGGGAAGTTGAGGGACTTAAATTTACTATAAGTGCTGCCGGATATTCAACTTGTTTTGGTAAAGTGTCCACTGAATAAATTCCAGTAAGCGTAGTTGCACTAGCACAGTCCTGAAGAATAACTTTTAAAATTTCATCACTCCACATCACAATTAGATTCACTAATTGGTGTTGGTTCATACACTGTTCTATTTTTAGGTAAAATAAAAGAATGTAGATGGTAATATGTTAAATACTTTGCATACACTGAAGCTTCTTTTAAGGCACAGCGAAAAGTTGTAAACTGGTGAAGATGATGAGCACAACTTTGCGATGGAAAAGCTAGTGAATTATATTTTGGGCATTTTATATCTTCTAAATTAATCACTGTTCTTTGTAGAAGAGACTGTAAAAAAATCTGACGTGCTTTGCCATGCGCATACACACTTTCACTGCAGGAGGTATACTTAGTGAGTATGTTTTTAACTTCCTCATATTGAACTTCACCTTCTATCCACTCTAATCCAAATACATGTTGACTTAAATATTCATTTGCAAATCTCAAACTTGGAATAGTAATTTTTGACATTGGAAAGGGAGGTTTGAAAAGCCAGGTTTGAAAACTATTAGCATCAGGATTAACTATGGCTAGTTCTTTCACTATAAAATTATTTTCCTCATTACACTCAAACGCGGAAAAGTGTATTACAGTCCTCATGGTCACTCTCAAACTGAACTAAATTTCACATCGTATGATCTGTATATACATTACGATCTTTATCAATCTGAATAAGTGAATCAAATTGAGCGTAAACAATACATGAAATAGAATGTGTTGGTGGTTGACTGAATCCTATTTTGAGATTAACGGGAGAATCCTTAATAACATCCCATGTAGAATCATCCAAAGTATTAGTAGGAGAAAGAATAATAGCATGAAGAGTATATCCATGAGGGTAATCAGAATATGTGACTGTATGACTTACATTTTCATGAAATATACCAGTTCCAGAGAACAGAGTGTGAAAACATTGAACATATAGTTGATTATCATAATCTGGAGTAAGAGGGGTGGGAGGATAAAATTGGGAACCAACTTGTACTTGCAACTTATTAATATTAAAAGTTTGAAAGTGGAAGGGATTTTCATGGTATTTTCCATTGAATGCAGTATTTGCAGTAAAACCTATAATAAGACCCTTTGGTACATTTCCAAGAAATATGTTATCAAGATTATAGGAATTAACATTTGCAGGAATAGTATGTACTCTTGTTTCAACTCCAGTCAATGGTAATTTTGCAGTATCATGAGTCATAAAACTGTTTAATTGTAAAGCTAAATCAGCAGAAATATTAATTCGACGAACATAAAGAATAACCTCTTCTAGTTTAACTTTAAATGTAGAATTTTCAGCTGCCATTAAGCAGAATGCATCTTTACTACGACTTAATTTTATTCGAAGATTAACTTTATTTGGAAGAACTCGATTAGATCCTGATATATCTGTATGAAGTCGTCCATACATATCAATGGAAGCGCTAGCAGCAACAAGAGATTTTCGTTTATAATAACCAGCATTATTTTCATTAAGAGTATTAAAATGTCCTGCAGTATCCTTATACCATAATCCAGTGGTTAAATGAGTTCTACTTGCATCTTCAGAATAATTAAGTAAGGTTTCAAAGTAAGCTCTAAATGGGTAAGTACCATTTGAAGAAGAAATAATTTTATCATTTAAAGAAATATCAACTTGAGTAAAAAGTGAATGTAAAAAATTATTTATCGGCGCTACATTATCTGCTACAACGGCTGGTGGTCCTTCCGCTGCTACTTGTAAATTATCTCCGTTCCCCCTTAATACTTTACACTTAACATAAAGATAAATATGTGCAGGAAGAATATATTCAGCAGTATCTCCAGGCACAAGAAATTCTATAGGTCCATCAGAAGAAAGCGATGAAACTGGTCGATACTCTACCATTTGAGATGATTCAATAGCAGTTTGTGTCATAGGGACAGAAACTAAATCGAATTCATTCGTACAACATTCATTACTTTTAGGTGTAAGAAAGGACATTTTTTTTAAGTGAAAATATCTCTACTCTTTCTTTTATTAGAAGCACGTCGTCTTTTTAAGATTGGTGGTCCAATACGTATGGAAGCCTTACGTTTTCGTGCCCTTCTTCTACCACTACCATTAAGCAACTGATTAACTTTATTTTCAGCTTTTGTTCTTAAAGATGATCCTGCTTCGCGAACTCGTGCCTTTAAAGATTCCTTTATAGGTCGATTTTCTAACATATCCCCCGCAACTTGTATTCCTGTTTGTAAGGCTTGTCGTCCTACAGTTTTTGCTCCTTGTTTAAGGAATGGCATAGCAAATCGAATTAATCCGCGAAATAAACTCCCAATCCCATGTCCCCGTTGGTAAACAGGTCCTGCAAAGTAAGGTATACCTCTAC